>WBMV01002648.1:143767-211223 GCA_013396655.1 Campylorhamphus procurvoides | reverse complement strand
GAGAGGGGACCTCATCCATGTGTATAAGTATCTGAAGGGAGGACACCAAGAAAATGGATCCAGGCTCTTCTTGGTGGTGCTGAGCAATAGGACAAGAGACAACAGGCAGAAACTGATGCACAGGAAGTTTCTCCTGAAAAAGGATTAAGAACTTTTTTCCTGTGTAGTAGACTGTGCACTGGAATAGACTGCCCAGAAACAGTGTGGAGTCTCCCTCACTCGGGATATTGGAGCAGATAGGATGATCCTGCTTGAGCAGAGACACTGGACCAGATGACCCACTCCCTTCCAACCTTACCCATTCTGTGATTCTGTGAAAGTTTTTCTAAATGTAGTTTGGCTGGCTAAAGATGGAGCTTTCAAATATTCTTTTTTTTTCAAACATTCACTTATAGTTGAGCCTCTCTACAATAACACAATGCCAAGACTGAGGAAACTGAAATACAGAACAACTTATTTTGTCATATTTGTAAAAACTATTTAAACATCCTATTTATTACATCCTCCTACTAAATCCTCCTATTTTAAAGCCTTTAAAATTCTGTAGAGCTGGAAACTTTGTGATAGCTACCTTGACAAAAAGAATCAGAAAAACCTGCTGTAGACACTTTGGCAAATAATTTAAGGCAGAAGGTGGGAAATACACTTGCTCAAAAAGATAAAAGTTCAAGATCCAAAATAAAAATTCTCTGTAGGAGTAGCATTTGAGGGGTTGGGGTTTTTTCTTGCCAAATGCTGGATCCTAACTCCTTCCTAAAGCAGTCCTGAGCAACAACCTCCAGACTGTTTGATGAAATCAAAGTCTTGCTTCAGCTTCTTGCTGATTCCTAAAACCTTCTTCACAGAACAATTTTTCTTTCAGGTTTTCATTTATCCTGTGGTAGCTAGGTTATTGAAGTCAAACTGAAAGGAAAAATAAAAAAAAAAAAAGGCATTTTTCTCCCTTGCAGTAAGAAAAAAATATATTAGTTCTATCAAAGCTCTTACGAACATATCATCAGATGCTAATATCTGTAGCTGACATCAATCTTACTGTAATTCTCTTCAGTAGAATATGGGGTTTGGGTGTGGCTTTTTTTTTTAAAATTTCATTTGCCTTCCAGTATCTAAACGTTTTGGTTCCTCTTCTTTTTCTGAATTTTTCTTTTTGATTTTTCAACTCACCTGCACAGAGTTATGAATATTTTTGAAGAATATTCCATTCAGACTCCACATTCAGCTAATCTGTGAGAAAGAAAAGTGTGACCAGACCAGACTAAATTGAAAAAAATTAGCCCATTCTTAAAAATAAAACAAAGTGTGGATTAAAATAACTGCTATTAGTTTTAAAATAGAGGTAGAAATGCTTTGTCTCCAATTGAGAATAGGAGGATACTTTCACTGCTGAAAACAGACAATGTTTAAAAAACACAGCTTGTCCCTTAAACAGCACATAATGTAGACATTGCTAAAACAGTCAACCAATATACCTTTATGCTTCCTGTGCATCTACAAGGACACCTAGGAAGTATGTACTACATACATCACATTTTTGTTTTCCTACAGATATTTTTATATTCAGTTTGATGTAAAATCACTTTTCAAGCTAGGGTATTTGAATATTACAGCAAAACGAAAGGTAAAGTGAAGAGTAAAACAGTTTTATAAGTTACTATAAATGAAAGGCAATAGTACTCTCTCTAACAGATAATTCCACTGAAAAGTAATACAAAATAATGTCTCTGAAATTCTTCAACCACAACACCCAGAAAAACAAATTGTAAAGCAAAATACAAGATTATTCCATTTCAGCTAATAAATAAGGGTACCTTTTTTTTTTCAGTCCTTCAGGGACAATGTTTAGAAATCTGGGATTTTTCCTTTCAGCAACAGGAGAAAAAAATTTTCAACAGAAAATAAAGAGAGAAGAAGAACAGGTACCCTAAGGATATTCATTTAGAAAACAAACTTCGCTTGAAAAAGCCTCAAAATGAAAATATTAAGTTCTTAACTCAGTTGTAAAACTCAATTCAACAGGCATATGAATGAATTATTCTCCTTCTACAGTCAGCTCATTTAGCTCTGCTGCTTTCAGACTCTTTTTCATCAGGAGAATGTTACAGTAACATAGCTGCCACAAAATCTCAAGTGTGTCTTCTGTGTGCTAGTAGAGTCTTAACAGAGACAAAAAAATCTCAGGTGTTTTATTTTTTCAGAATAGTCATCAAATATCAAACTAGCCACAGGAAGTTTTTCTCTAAATTCACTGAAGATTGACATGTATTGATAAATGACTCAACCTACAACTGCCTTTCAGAATAAATAAATATTCTCCACTCCATTTAATTCCAGGTTCAAAAATAAAAATACTTGGAGAATTCAAAAAAGAGAGCTGTAAAACTAAGTTGTCGTATTGTGCAGCAAACCTCATAGTGAGGAGAGAATTAATAGAAAAATCTTCTCCCTGCAAAAAATATAGTCAGATCAAGCAAAGAAGGCAGAAGAAGTAAATAATAAAATAGCAATAAAATATTAAATAATAAAATAATAATACTTAATAATTTTATTTACTGAGAAAAGAAACATAATTCTCCAGGAAGAAAAAATCTTAATTAGAAGAACTGAGATGATCTGACTAAAGCAATACAGTAGACAAAAGGAGGTATGGAACAGAGTCTAGATCTCAAACCCATAAAATTTTGAGCAGCAGGCATCTATCTAGACACTGTTTACCTACCTGAACAATGTGGTGGTTGTTTTAGTACTGACCCTTATGCCTGCCATCTCATACCTCACAGCCACCAACTAGGCTACTTTACAATAATCATACAAAATAACCAACCAAATGTAGAGGGAAGAAAGAATAAATTTAGCTGCATCTTAATATCCATCAAAGAAAATTAAGTAAAAATTTGACTCCCACCAAATACATACAGCATTCTAAGCTACAACCGTGTAAAACACATGAAGTAAGCTTGTAAAAAATTCTTCCCTTAAGTATGTTCTATGAGACTTTTTTCCATTTAATAAAAACATCAATATAAAGGCTTTGTTGCTAAAACTCGAGGGTAATGGTAATTTGGGGGGGAAAAAAACAAACCAAAAACACTAAAAAAGTTTACAAAAACCTTTAAAAAACTTAAAAGAAGTCTCATAAAATAGCTTTCACTAAATTCCACCAAATCAAATTAAAAACACTGCAGTGGAACATGCAAATTTTTACTACATACATTTCTGATTGAAGATATTTCTAGTACATATTTAGAATTTTGTTATTTTTTTCTGCTTAAACAATATCTGAGCAATATAATACTATATTGTGCACTATGTTAAGTATCAAAATATTTCAGCAAATCAAATTTCCTGAAGAGAATAGGAGATGAAACAGTAAGAGATTTTTGCTTTCTGCTCAGATCCACAAAGTTTTAAGTATTTCTTATCTCCTACGGTCCTCAATAAACCACGTATTATTAGCAATTGTATAGCATTTGTATACTTATATATTTTTAATTTTCCCTATGACTAATCACTGAAATGTTGTACAATTATATTATCTTGCATGGGATAATAAATTAGATCATATGTGGCAGAAGACTCTGTTAGAATCAATGTCAGCAACTTATTTGAATAGTTAGAAACTACTCTAATGAAAGCATGACTTTCCTGTTGTGTGCTAATCAGACTGACAATCTTCATCAGAGCTCCTTTAAAATCCTCATAAATGGTCCTTTTCAGTTAGCATCTGGACAACCAACTTTGAGTATGATCCTTATTAAATTTCTTGACTTGTTCCTAATTGGGAAAAACATTCCCCTGCTAAAACCATTGGAATTAAAAACACCAAAATTTTTGTGATTCTGTTCCCAAAAGAAGCAGTTTTCTGAAGCTGGTTGAAGGGACAACTCAGAAGGGGTGGAATAAAATTCTTAACAAGTCAACCTGAAAAACAAACATCTCTCTCTCTCACAGGCAGTGCTATGAATAGTTTCATACCCACATTTTCAAAGAAACAGCCAGCCATATATTTTTCTGACAAGTCAGAGCTAAGATTAAAAAACCCCAAAAATTAACACCAATCCAAACCATCTACACAGCTACTAGTGTGAACTATAGGGACTTTCTTCCCATCAAAATACATTTTAATGGTTAAAAATACTGTTTCACTGTAATTTATACTTTTGAGCAAACAAACCTTGTACAGATGGTGTTTGCAGCCTACACTGATAATCACCACATGGGAGGCAGCAAAAATAAAAACATTTGATACTTGAAATTATTATTATATATGGAGCACAGTCAAAAAAAGAAATCAAAAAGAAAAATCAGAACACAAAAGAAGAAGCCCTACGACAATGTACTACAGCGCCTTGCTGAAATGTGAGTTCCTATTGAAACAAGAAGGTGAATAAACAACTAGTGATTAGAATTTAGGTTTACACATTATCAAACCTCAGTCAGTGTTACGTAATACATAAAGTGTCAGAGATTCACAAGAAACATGAAAAATCTACATTAACTTCTACATTAAATCTTCCATTAACTTCATGGAAGCAATACTAGTAGAGTGGACAAAACACAGGATTAGATTTAGTTAAAAAATTATTCTCCCAGGGAACAAAGCAAAACAAAACCAAATAGAATCTTCTTAAAGGTAGTAAGCCAGAAAAGCACTTAAATGCATTTACTAAAAGACAATTCTTAAAATGAAACACACACTTTGAAGGACATTACGGGTGGAAAACCAAATAGCCCCCAACTCCAGAAAAGGCTTCAAGGACTTCACCAATGAGAAGAATTGTAGGCAGAAATAAGAAGTTTTATAGAAAGGTAAAAAACAACAATTAGAATAGATCTTGACAAATAATATGAAGTGACTATTGAGTATACAGGATTTAGGAAAACATGGAAGTAAAACCAGCCTACGAATACAGGTAGTCTAAGTCAGTAGAGAGAATGAGAAATGTCTGAGATACAGGAAATCTTGTTCCTCTTTTATGAAACAGGCAAAAAAAAAAAAGAGGAAAAAGATCATCGATGGAAAGATCTTTTATTTTTGCTCCCCATTTCAGAATTGTAGCTGTATATATGAACATCTGAGACAGACACATTGAAGAGAATGTATGTTGATGTAGATCACCAGAAACAGTACCATAATATAAAATGGCAATATTTTTAACAAGAAAGAAAATAGTGTACCAAATTACAGGATAAAGAGAGGAAAAATCAGAAGACTCTGAATATTGACAAGGTTTTAACAAAGACTGACAGAAATATGAAAGAATAACAAAATCACAGGAAAAAATAATAGGGAAGGATAAGAATAAACACAGAGCAACAGGGGAAGCAGTACCCAGTATAAATATGAAAGTGAATAGAGAAAGGGCACCTGAAAAGATACTTTAAAAAGCCCTTTCTAGATATCAGTCTCTAATAAAAGCAATATATTGTGACAATTCCAATAAAAAATGCACTTGAAATACTGCACATTGCAAAAAAAATACAAAAAGCAAGCTCCAGGAAAACAATTCTTTTCTCCAAATTAAACAGAAAAAAAAAGTTCTTTTTACATAAGAGAAACTAATGACAGATAAAAAAAATCCATTGTCATAAAAGAAGAATGCAAAGAATAAGGTCCATCTCTAAACGGACCGGATGTATGATTTGATTAACCAGGCAGTGGAAAAACAGGGAGCAGTATGAAGTCCCAAAGCAATTCACAAAATTAGAACATAAAAGAGGATACATAAAGAGACCTCCAAGTATGTCAAAACAGAGAAGAACAGTATTGGAAGTCCCTACAGACGTAGTTATACTGCAGCTGAACACGGGCAAAAAAAGAAAAGGGTTGGAAAATGTTGCTAAGTTCAACACATTGATTTTATATGAAACAATGGATGAAGAGATCACAAATTCTACAGAAACAAAAGTGACAGCCTCTCTCTTGGGCAGAAATGCTAATAAATGAGCAGAATGAAAGAAATGCACACACACAAAAAGAATATTATCATAGCTTCAAAAGAGAAAGCATTAGCAATTTAATCAAGTCACCTACCATTTTAAGTATATCTGACCACCTACCGCCTATAACTGCAGAATTATGAAACTACAAAACAACCACAATTCTAAGAAAATTATTAACTTAAATACCATTTGTGAGAATAAAACACAGTGGAAATTATCTAAGCTAAAAAGTTTGCTCTTTTTTCCCCCTTGTGGCATGTGTCATCCCACGGTGATGAAATCAAAGGCATAATATATGCTTCTACAGATGGTATGAAAACCAGCATTACCATGAAACTCGACACTGAAAACGAATAGCAATAAAATTGCTATAATTATTTCATACACAAATGGGGTTTTCTCCAAGGGAATGCACAAATACCTTGTTGTTTTCAAAATGCAGTGGTGCCTCTGGGAATAAAGCCATATTTTAATTTGTGATATCACGGAGAAAGAGCTCCCTGTGTTGGTGATTACTGCACTGTGAGACTAAAGGAGTTCACAAATTCCTTTCTAATGCAATAGTTGGAAGCATGGGTCAAGACAGTCACCACAATCTGATGCTGAAAACTCCCTACAGTTTTAGTTCAGAGAAATATGAAAAAAAGCACACCATTGTTTCTATCATTTTAGTTTATTTTCTTACCTACTGCCAGATCCTTTTGACAGCATACCCACAAATGAATCCCAGTGTGCCTAGTATAACCAAAACATTAAAATCCTTCATAAATAGAACATTACTGCATAACACACAATTTAGGAAGTAAGTGTGTTTGCTCATAACCTAAAGGACTGGAAGATAAAGTTCATTTAAACGCATGTTAGACAGATCTACATACATTTGCCCAGTGCTTGCACTGACTTCAACAGAACACCAAGATCTGTGTTTGCAGCTTGTTTATATAAAACTTCACTATGTAATAAAACAATATTACAAATGTTACATTGTTTTAAAATTGCCAAAGTCTCAAGGTTCACAGTAGATTTATCTACTAATCTCGTTGTTTTACAAAGTACTTTCCAGCAATATTAGAACACAAAAAAGTATGAAATTTACATGACTACCAACAAATACAATGATTTTGGATTGCTAGAACTGAAAATCCTCAATGCCATATATATGCTGTGTGAGCTGCAAGATTTGCCTGAAATTCTGTCTGAGGTGACAGTGCTATGATAGCAATAACCACTCCGCTCTTCAAAACAGAGGTTCACCGGTGTGGTGAAATGGAGAAGTTGCTTAGAAATTGTTACAGTTGTTGTAAACATTACATACATCTTTGGTATTAAGTAAGTTCCACAGAAAGTCTTCTGTATAAATACACTATTTTGCAGTGAAATGGATAAAGGAAAACAGACACCCTGGAAGCAGCTAGTGCTAATCATTTTGAAAGCACGTTTGTTTTGCAGTATTCAAGTGCTTCTGTTCTTCAAAAGGAAAACTGGAACTCATCAGGATTTTCTTGGCAGGCAAAGGACTAAACTGCTCAATGAACAAAGCATGGCTCTGTAGAACTGAATTACAACAAAGTGAGCCAATGCCTCATTACAAAATCAGAATACTTGCAAGAGAGCTGCTACTTCAAATTCTGATGCAAATCCAAGAACAGCCATGAAGATTTGCCTGTCCAGAATGAGTCAAAAATTTACACTGCAAAAATGGACAACAAGCTGCTTTTAAAGCAGTAATCCTGAAAACTCAGTTAACATTAATTTTTTTTAAAATAGCTAACTTAATATTCATTAAGTATTAAATTATGCACTTGTAATCTTTCTAAGTAATATTTAAACACTATTAAAATTAAATATAGACTTATCAGCAAAACTACCTGCAAGGTACTCAAAATGATTACTATGTTTAAATACTCCCATACCTGCCTTATATTTTACTAACACATAAATCAGTTAAAATATATTCAATAAACTGTCACTGTAATTAACTTACTGATTTGATTTAAAAACCTTTGTTTCTTCTCTAATCATTACATATTCTTCTCCTTTCTAAATTTAATTGCTTTGATTTTGTCGGTGTTCAGCTTCATTTATTAGACAGTAACTTTTTTCTGTGCTACTAAACTGAATTAATAGTTTTCTGCCTTCAAACATAAGGGCTCTTTCTCTCCCCTCCAAAACTCACTCATCTCCGGACTGTGTAACCACTGCCTACCTCTGCTTAATTCTGATGTCTTTCCAAGCAGAAGGTAAGCCAACTGAACTCCACTAAGCCATTGCATAATATTAATGTTTCAGGGTCATGACTTTGATGCTGCAGTGAGCAGATGTAGCTTCTGACTCAGAGGAACATAAAATGGACCAGGATGGGATGGGACTGCTGTCTACTATGTCTATTATGTCTATTGGTAGACCACTCAACCAGAACTGTGCAAATATGAAAATACACACAACTCTGTAATGGTATAAAGTGCCACTTTTAATACATATACCTGAAGATATGTGAAGATATGAAGGATGTGAAGATATACCTGAAGGCAAGGTGTGACAAAACTATGACAGGTTTTTTTCACTGGTGTCCAGTCACAGAACCAGAGGCAGTAGGTATAAACTAAAATACAGGAGATTCTGTATGAACACTAGAAAAAGCTTTTTTTTTCTGTGAGAGTGACTGAGCACTTGAACAGGATGCCCAAGGCGGTGACAGAGTCTCCAGCCTTGTATATCGCCAAAGTAATCTCAATATGGTCCTAGGAAAATGGCTCCTCTGTTTAAACAGAGTGGTTGGATCAGATGCCATCCCCAGAGTACTCTGAACCTTAGCAATTCTGGGATTCCAAGTTCAACTCATTCCTCTGTACTGTCTGCCCAGGAAACAAAAGTCACTTACAGAGCACACTAATAATCTCAGATAATTCTTCTTCATGTTCTTCTTGAGTACATGTTTATTCAGTTGTCACTGACTCATTCTTCTTTTGCCAGACTGAGCTTCCCACAATACAGTCTATCTCCCAGGAAAAAAATTTTATCTGATAACTGTAGTTACCAGTTCTCTCTAAGGTCCACCATGGCAGTGACAGTCATACTCTAGTGCTTCTCACTTTGGATTATTTTCAAAATATACTGAAAGAAGTCCTTCTGTTACAATCTTTATGAAGTTTCAAGACAACTGCAGGCAAAAAGACATGACAAGTTTCCAAAGTCTGTTGTGATAATGTTTCCTTCATACATAACAGTAGATCATCTTCAGCTACGAAGCAAATACCACTGGTATTGGCAGGCAAGAGAAGAGCAATTGGTATTGTCATTCTTGACATCAGGAAGGCTTTTGACACTGTCTCATAAAAGATCCTCAGAGAAAAGCTAGTAAAGTATGGGCTGTGCAAGCAGACAGTGAGGTGGACAGAGGAGAGACTGAATGACAGGACTCTCGCAACAGGCTTCGTTACAGATCTTAAAAATCTTTACATTATTTGCCATCAGTATGGTGGCTGGTTTAATTCTACACATTTAAGCAATCCAATTAAGAGCTGAGGTAAAAGACGCAGCTCAAACACACTCCAATACTTGACAGGAAAGATGCTAATTATAGAATTTTTTTAAAACCATTTTACAGAAATATACTCATTTCAATACAGTATAATTGACTGTAGAACTGTCTACTAAAAACCCAGACTTCTACTGTAATTTCTTCAATACAAACTTTCTTGAAAATATAGAGAAATGTTATATTAATAGTAATGTACAGGAAACCAAAGTCAAGTCAGAAGTAGAATATCTCAGTTTAGCTACTACTAAATATATATCTTACATTTGCTCTATTGATTAGAAGAAAATATAAACTAGCTACTTCATAGATAAAATTATATTTCACCATCTTAAATATTATATGCTGACATACCATCTTCCTCCGCTCTTTCCTTATTAAAAAGACTATCTAATCCTGAGTAAAGAATTACACAAATTAACTTGATTTCATTCAGAATACTGAACACTTTAATTTCTAGCACCCTATTAATTGGACCAAAAAAGCTGGAAAGAGAAGTACAAAAATGGATGCTGCATGCTCAGGCTACACAATACTTTAGAAATCTATATGCAATTTTTATCAGCATGGATGCTGTTTTGCTCTGGATAAAAGGCCAATACAGCCACCTGGCTGCTGTCATGCCACTTGCACAGTGGCATGCATTATAAATCCTAATAAGCAACTCTTAGCTCAGCTCACCCCTTCATCCCTGGAAATATAACTTAAGCAAACTCTCAATCCCCAAGTTTTAGCATGGAAATTGTCAATGCCTACCTCAGGATAAATACTGTTTCCTGGACAAGAAAGTAGGGAGGCTAGACAAGGGAAAGGTCATGCCAACTAAATGACACACTGTTTGATCATATCAAAAGTCTTATTAACTGTTCTAGCAAAGCTAGAATGCAGAAAACAGACTCTTGAAATCTGGCAAAAACTGACTGAAAGAGATATTACTTTCTGCTATCCTTTTGGAAAAACTGTTGCGCAAAACAGACCCCTTTAAAGACAAAACATTTTATAGAACATTTTAAGGACTGCAGCTGCAAAGTCCAAAATTCCACTAGCTCAGAAGTAACAGTATGTAGGTTTCTAGTACAGCCTTAGGGGTTTTTTTTGTTTGGTTGGGTTTTTTTGTTGTTGTTGGTTTTTTTGTTTCATTTTTGTTTTATCACAGGTATTCACAGAATACAGTCTTGGGTACACATCTCTCCAAAAGGGCTGACAGTTTAACCAAGGCACAAAATGTATTGTGGTTGTACTGTTGAAAAAAATACAGTGAAAAAATATTCACTACCCCTTTTTTCTCCAGTTCATTTCAGGATCCTGGTTTTGTACTTAGAGTTGTTCTCAATTACTCTGGTAAGTGTCTCTTGACAGCACAAGAGTAACTTCTTGAATAAGTAAAACATGTCATTAGAGTAGATGGGCGCCTGTAGCAATAGATCTCTTTTTCAGTACCACAGAACTACTTTTGCTGATAGAGACTATTTTTGACAAAGTGCAAGGGAACACAGCCCAAAAACACTGTTACTTGAAAATGCACATTATTCCCACTCTAAACATGTCTGTGAACAGATATTGTGGTCTCAGGGGAAACAGATAACAACACAGGTGCTTGGATGGAAAAAGGGACTGAGTATCCTAAATAGTAGACGTAAGAGCAATAAAAAAGTTAGGATGTTTTCAGAAAGTTTTCATTTATCCAGAAAGATGGTATTCCTTATTTCCCATATCCAGGGACTTGAATTCAAAAGAGGGCAAAGTAATGCTACCATATGCATTTCCCTTATGAGTGCAACACATCTGGAATAAATATAGGCAACTTAGACGATCACAAAAGAAATGTACAACAATATACACAGTTTCAGTGAGACCAATATGAAACTTCCAGTCAGTCATGTTTAATATCATATACAATAATGAGTAAAGCTTCAAGAGGCAATTGTTACAGAATCTAAACAAAAAGTACTGTTAGGCTGTGCTGATAATACATACTCAAAAGAATTAAGTTCCAGGCAGTCAGTAAAACTCACTGAAGAAGACACTGATAGCCTGCAATTTTAAACTTCACCTTCTGGAGGCAATTACAGAACTGATGGATCTAATCAACAGTTTCAGATGCAGAAGCTCCAGCCCATGACAAGCACTTTTTAGAGGAAGGACCGGACTGTAAGTTCTTAACAGTAAAGCTTCCCAGAGGTCTTCTGTTTCCAAAAGCATTGCATTGAAGCTTTAGAAAGTGGCAGATGAGTTCACTGAGGAAAAAAACTTCTAGAACTTGCAGAAGGAAACATACAAAGTGCTACTAAACATGCCTCAGTTTGGCCAATCTTCATGGAACAGAAAATGCTTGCAAGATGCAATAAATCCTTTCCAACTTTTGAACACAAAAATGCTTTTGAAAACAAACTTAGCAAGGTTTAGAGGATACCAGAATCAGCACCTTCTTGAGGACAAAGGACTCAAGTGATTAAAGCTGAACTTAAAAACCTGCCCAACCATTATGCTTTTGTTCTGAACAATAAATTTAAACCTGAGAAATTTGTTACCAAGATTAAAACTTCTTGTTCCTTGTAATAAGTTAATAAAGTCTAATCTTGCCTGAATCTAACACAGTTGTGGAGACATGGTTATGGATGTCTCCAAAACTGCAACTGCATGCCCTGCATCAAAAGGAAGATTTGAGGGGACCACTTGTCAGCGATCGTTCATAAGATTTACCAGGACTTTATTAAAGCAGATGTGAACACATTGATTTTCATACCTTCATTATACATGGATCAGTATAATTACAGGCAGAATTGCTTATAAAGCAGTTTCCTACAACTTTGTTCGTGGCAACAAAGGGGAAAGAGTAAGGAATCTCAGATTCTTCTCCCTGTGCTGAAATTGGTTGTGAAAGAAGGTGATAGGAGTTAATTACTATGCATCATGGAAATAAAGAATAGTGATCCTAATTTTTTAACAGTTCAGGTTCTTACCATACTTTTTTATCCATCTATTTTCATATTGCACCACTCCCAAACATAACTGCCTTTTTGTGGTTTAGAGCTCTACAGTTACAGCCCTGCATTTGATACCCTCCAGGAAGTTACTGATACCCAAGTGATTCAGACTACATTCCTGCACATAAACTCCATGCTGTCATGCTTCCTGCACTTCTGTTACTTCATGTAGCTCTTTATTATCCTGAAGTCTCAGTACAGAAAAACTCATATACCAAGGTATTTGAATAGAATAGGAATGTCGTCACATAATTTTGTCATATATATTATATTGCTCTGCAAGAAATACAGTTTTGCACAGATCTAAATCCTCAGATGCTCAAAAAATACCAACTGCACAATTGTGTCAGAAGGGAACTCAACCTCATATGTAACCTGCAGTAAGATCAAGTAAGAGGATTACTGAATCATACTTAAAAATGTTTTCATATACTGTTCTGTTTAATCTTTTCCTTACTGAGGAGTTAGCCAAATAGGAATTAAGCCACTAATATTCAAGAAACAATATTTAAAAACTATGAAAGATCATTATTTTCTGATTGGCTAAAAAAATCAGATACTTTAACCTGCCTAGGGAGCATTCAAAGGAAGTTTAAAAAAACAAACTAAGAAAAACCCAACTGAGAAATAACTTATAATAGTTATGATACTAATATCAATCAAAACATGCAACTTCTTTATCCTCATTAATCTAGAAAACCAATAGAGACACCAGGTTCACTTGACATAATTTGAAGTGGGATAACCTTGAAGACACAAGGACTGAATTTAACAATCTCAGAGGGATTAAAGGGAAAGGAAAATACAATTCTTGCAGCAGGAAAAGATGCTCACATCCCAGATGAATGAGAGCAGATCAGATGTGCTTATGATTCCTGAATATAAAACTGTCAGAGTTTGCAAAATTGAAGTGTCTGTACCAAACACACACAACGGAGTCGCAGAAGAAACATCATGTATGCATTTAATCAAGTAAGTGTGAACACGATTCAGACAACACCCTCTCAAACTTCCAGTCCCAAAAGGCATCTCATCAAATTTTAGGGAGCCAAGTCAGGCACTCCAGGTGCTGGGCCAATCCCTGGGACAAAAGAAGAAGGAAAGGCAGACAAAAGAGAGAAATTTTATAAAGAATGGGAAAAAATTGTATCTTACTGCTTTTTAAGGTGAAGTTAGTGTACTGCCTGAAAAATATATTGCAGTCTCCTCAACGCAGCACCAATGTTACATTGTAACCAACCCACCGGGGCTTTAGACATGCCAGAAGAAAGCTGAAGTTCCCTGTTTAAAGCATTCTGTATGTATGACTAAAACACAGAAACCTGGAGAAAGCATTGGACCTCTTATTTCCACCAAGAAAATGCAAGAGAGAAAGGTATGGAGAGTGTGAGAGGCTGAAAAAATGGGGAGCACAAGACCACAAAGTCTAAGAGGTAAGGACAACAACTTCTCTACTTAGGCTGCCTTCCAGAGAGCAACGTCGATTTCACCTCTTTACTACCTGATTTCAAGCAGTGGCTAGGGACCCTGCAGAATACTAACCTGCTCACTATCTTCTAAACCTGCAGACTTCTGATGTATAGTGAGCTGCCACTGCAGGGGATCCTTCGCAGCAAAGTCATCACAGTCAAACAAAGTTCTCTTTCAAAGAGCAGTGTATAGTGCATGAAGAAAAAACACTTCCCCATAATCAAATCCAACCCCATCTCAAAAAAATAAAACATCACAGAAAACAAAGAAACAAACAAACAAACCAAAAACAAAGACCCATTCTTTAGTATGACATACAGAAATGGGAAAGAAACACATAAATAAATAGAGAAGAAAAGTAACCTGCCACAAGCCTTTATATACTACACTTTTATACAAAAGAGAATGCAATAGAATTCATGTTGATTAGTCTTCAGTCCTATCAATATCTATCCTCTCCAAATGCAGAAATGCTACATTAGTTTATCTCTGGTAGTAATAATAAAAACAAAAACCTACAAAAAATAAAAGCAAAAAAAAAAACAAAAAAAACAAACAAAGACCCACAAAACAAACAAAAAAAGGCACTGAAGATATATTACTCATATAAATCAATTACATCTAATAATGGAACCCATTACTAACATGGTTTATGCTTTATAAAAATGATGCAATTTTGCTCTTTTATAATAAATGATGCATTCACATAACTTTTAGCAGTAAAGTTTGTTACAAATGCTACTAATGTTTGCTAAAATTCAAAGCAATCCCTTGATGAATGTAATGACTAATTATAATAAAAGGGAAATTTTTCCAAGAAAGAAAATGCCTAATAACAATATCTTCATTTCTAGGCAACTGTCTGCAAGAGGACAATTTTTCTTAGGACAGATGTCACTGACACACTGTTCAATGAAATGTCATACACACAGCAATAACATAATTGCTGATACAACAACAGCAGCAGGCAATATTAAGGCTTAACCTTTTGTTGTCTTGAGCTGAATGAAAAATTCATTTTCCATCTGCCTTTACTACATAGTCATTTGACACAGTACTCAGCTCGACCTAAAATTTGTGTGCTCCAACATCCCACTCTCTAGCGTGTACTAACATTAGAGGGGATAGAAAAAGCCACATTTCTAAATACCCTTCCATGATGAAATTTAAAAAAAAATAATCTAATCAAGCAAAATTAATAGTAGCAGCTATGCATTGTGGTCCATGACCATGAATACAAAATCACATTTGAAATATTTCTATTTTAACATCAAGGCAAATGTTACTCAGTAAAAGACAAATTATACTATTTTTCCAATTCAAAGTGTCCCCTACAGTTCAAAGTCTCTCCAGTTTTCAAGATGAAAATAATTTTGGCCAATGTGAACTTCCTCTGTCTTTTATCTAAAAATGGCATGGACTTCTGGACACCAGCATGCTTTGCATCTGTGTTTTTTTGGACAAAATTCATGGTCCTCTCCTGGCAGATGCCCTGCACTGTTTAGGGATGTCCAATGTCATCCAGAGAGTAAAAGCACAAGACATATGTTAACAAGAACTTTACCCTCTGCAAGCACAAGGCTTCAAGGTCAGAAAATCAATTGACTAGGATATTTTTTCTCATTTAATATAATAACTTTTAATATTTCAGAGCAAATCAAGATATAGCATCCAGGAAATTGCTATCCACATAGAGGAAACTTCTATCATTTGATCGTACTCTTCCCTGAGTTTCTACACTTAAGAGTTTAAGAACAACTAAGATTTCCTATTTTTCGCTGGCTGTTACTCAATAGTTGCCTTCAAGCATAATGAACCTAATTCAGTGATCTCTTTGGTTTTCACCAGTTCTTCCTGCACTTCTGATATACATATAACACTTTTCTAATGTCATCAAAGCAGTTAATAGTCACATGGGTCACAAGACACAGCTGTAGGACTGCCACTTCAAAAGTCATTTCTTTATAGTCTGCTTATCTAAAAGACTGTACCTGGTTGATAGCGCCAGATATTAAGAACTTTATAAAATGCATCATGGAAGAGGTTCAAATGAGAAATGTAAGTCTTCAAAACAAAATACAAGACTAACTAAGAAAGCAGATACAAGAGTAGCTGTAAATGTAGCAAATGAATATGTTTCACAATCTTCAGGAAAGTTTCAGATTCAAAAAGCATTCAAAATAACAACAGCTACAATCTGGGTAACAGGCAACAGAGAAACACACTGATAAAAGAGCAACAAAAGAGAGTTTTGTGGGAAAAACAAGTATTTTACAAACAGATGTGACTTTTGCAGGACTTGAGGAGCAGCACGAAAGGCCAGGTTTAAAACACCATGTCACACTGAACTTGCACAGTCAACTTTTTGTTTCAAATCATTCCTTCTGCACTTTACCTTACTGGAAAAAATGCCCAAGTCTTCTGCTTTAAACTTTGCACAAAACTGTTACAGTTTCTTACCTTTTTTCCCTCCTCTTTTCTGAACTTTAGGACTTTCATTCCAATGCCAGAAGCTGTCATCTTTTATCTCAGTGATCACTTACCCTCGGACATTATTGTATAGAGGTCCATACCAATCAATAACATACACAAGAAATATGCGGAACGCACTTGGGGGCATGGTTTTCACATCAGACTTTAATCACCAGATTTCCAGAAACACACTTTTAGAATCCCACTAAAAAAACCCCAAAACAACACAAAACGAAAAACAAAACAAACAGACAAACCTACGATACTAAGCATAGAAGTGTCTAACTCTTGGTCTTCTGTCATCATAAAGTACAAGTTTTCCCAAATTACCCTGGTAAATTCATCACATAATGCATCAAAAGGACAAAGAGCTTAAGAAAAATAAAATAAAGTCTACGTTTAAGTATCCCTGTCCTCTCCCTGCCTCAGTATGCTGATTAAGTCAAATTAAACACCTGAGAGAGAGATATGCCTGAAATCTTACTGTGACACATCTGGCATTAAAACTAATGTAAAATTTACAGCATTAAAACACACCATTAAATCCAAACAGACTCAAATGTGAACAACATCTGCTAAGCTCTGCCGATGTAAATGGTTCTGGAAATGAATAATACTACAGCACTGGACATCAGGTGATTATGACATTCTGCTGACCTAGAAGAATAGGTGAGAATGCACATGTCAGTCCTCACTATCTAAGTTTATCCCACAGGAAATCAGTTTTATTTGCTGGAAGTCAGAGAATTAGTGTTTAGTGTTGAGATGTCTGAGAGAGAAACCAACAGCTGTGAAGTATTTATTGTCAGAAAAGCCTTGAATAACTGTAGATGGCCAAGGATTTAAAAATAAAAACACTCTTTTGTTTGTCCTGGGCAGAGATCACCAGAACAAAATCTCTTCTACATGTGTATTTTAGTTGTTTCTAGAAAAAGCTATGTTGTAACAAAAAATATACCAAAGTTTTATGGCTGCAAATACACCAGCCAAGCACAAAATTCCAACTAAGAAATAAAAAAATACAAGCATTCTGGAATTAACACTTGAAAAGCAATTGTGTTGACAATATACCATGAATTACATGACTAGCTGACTACATGATTTTTTCTGTACTTTAGGTCATACATTTGCTTTAATTGAGACTAAATGTTTCAAAATACTGACTTCTTATTAAACCACACCGTGACATCAAAGCTAAATATTGTGGTTAAAATATTCAGTTCTGATTACTACGCTTCATGTTTTTCATTCAGGAAACTGGTCTGTTCCCTCCTGGCTTGGACAGGAGGGAACAGCACATGCTAACTCAAACTTTTGAATTAAGGTACAGCAAATTCCAATTTGCCCTGTAACTTGACCAACCAAATTTAAGATGCACATTGTCTGAAAGCTACAGTGTAACTCCATAAAAGTTCATAGAAAAACAGTAGAATGTGGTTCCCAAAAGACTGATGGTGAAGCAGTAACTTATAAAGTTGTTTTTTACAGTGTAAGTGGTAAACTCTTACAGTGCATATGTGTTTGAAAGATAACACCATATGAATGATTCACACAATATTGTATTAATAAGTGATTAATGAAGGATTGAAGATCTTCCCTTGGTGCCTTTCCTAAATACACCCTAATTGCATAAGTGATAAGGTAATTCTACTTCCCAGATCACAATGGATTTACAATTGATCTAAAGACCAGTGAGCGCAGAGCACTTCAGCTAAGAGCAAGAGAGATTGTGGTTGACTGGGGAAAGTTCACAAGCTTTTAAGAGTTAACATAAGCTTGAAGCATAATTGTACCAGAACCAACCTAAAATTTCAACAATATACCTGCTTCTACTCATCTTTGTATAATCCTGAGGTTTTATAAACCTATCTGTGTTAAACACTCTTTCTATTCCTGCTAAAGCAAACAGTCAATCACCAGAACCCGGAGTTGCTTCATAGAAGTAATTGAAAAACTCAGTGCAGAAGTGCTTTTCTAACAGCACAAAAGCACTAACAATCAGTAAAGGTAGTGCACATGCAAGTACTGCTTTCCAAAAATTACTATTATCACTTCAAGGTTGTCAGAAGAGATTTCTTGTACCACAAACACTTGCCATATTTTTAAAGTATATTAGAGTAGCCTGGTTTAATATCAAATGATTATTACTTCCATATTTTACATCTACTCATCAAAGCAAATAGACTAGAGATTAACCACCACTTACAAAATTTTACACATAGATAGCTAATGGCTACATAAATAATCTTTATAATAGCTCTTCAAAATCTTACAGGTGCAATTGTCTTAAACTGACTAGCTTACTTTCATGCCCAAAAATGAAATAATTTTCTGTCATTTCAATTAGAATAACCAGATCCTTTAGCATCCAACACTGCTACCTGCTCTTGAAAGAGGTACTTCCTCTGTAGTTAGCTATGGTTAGTAAGCTGTAACTTACTCTTGACCTTTTTTTCATTTAAAGCAGAGTACTCTACAGTATCTGGGAATAAATCCCTGTTAGTCAAGATCAGTTTACATCAACATACTCATTGTCCTCTCTCCAGGAAACTTTCGCTTATCAGCACCTTTGAAAGTTTTCAAGTTGTTACCAATTGACTAATTTTTCTGTGGGTGACAATGTAGTTGCTACACCTTACAACTCAGCAATAAAACAATAAAAGCACATGCATTCATTTGCCTTTGATTTTTCTTTAGAGATTTTGGTCTTATCTTCTTGCTAACAACAAAACTAGTGGCAAACAGTGGACAAATATTCAAAAGACAAATTTGTTGAGAAACATTAATTCAATTTAAGTGGTAAGCTGCTTTTCTCAGAATGGGCATAAATTTACATATACTTACAGAGATTAACTTATTTTTCTCTACAGTTTGTAGAAAAGGTAACTCTCTTGCCAAGAATAAGATAGAGCAGGCATGTCTTTTCAGCTATAGAAGATAATCTTCCTGTCTAAAGACAGTACCTGCAAATAAAACGCCTGTCTTAGTTTTATCTAGTAGTTTAATATAAGAAGAATTCTTTGAGTGTGGAGTTACTGGGCTTCTGACCAGAACAACAATACCATGAAATAAATGAATTTTCTTCAAGCTGTTCCAGGAATGAACTTGCTTACTGGCTGGGTTGGTTTGTTTTTGTGGTGGTGGTTTTGGTTTGGTTTTGTTAGGTTTGGGGTTTCTTTTTTTCTGGTGTTATTTTTTTTCCTAATTATTTCTAGACGAATGTTTAAATCCATGAAGACTCAAACCTCACTTTCTCCTCTGGGCAATACAGTTCAAAAAAATCCCAGATTTTAAATAGTTACCTTTTATGACCACTGGATACTCATCACAATTACAGGTACTTTTCTCACTGTAAAATGTTGTGTTCTATTCAGCCTGATGATGTTGCATATGACAGAAAAGTAGTGTCTACTGCTTTGTCAGTTTTTGGATAACGAACAATTAGTTCCATGTGAACAAACACACAGTATTCTAAAACACAACACTTAATTCACTGTTAGGGAAAAGAAGCAAAGTAAAGCTGGATCAAAAGCCTTTCAAAGCTCAGGGAAGTTTAAACAGACTCTAAGATCTGAGGAGTCAGTGGATTAGTCTAGCTATCAGGAATGAGGAAAGTCAAGCTAGGGAAAGGCACTTTCATTGTAGCAAGAATAAACTACACCAGTGTCCCACTTAAGAGTCGCAAAATAGGGCTGGAGAGTCAAAAACATCTTTGTAGAGGTTCTTCATGTTCTAGGAAAAATAAAAATAATTAACAGCTTCATTTAGGATAGTGTCCAAATTAGTTTCAGAAGGGCTTTAAAAACCTTTATTTCATTGTGACAAACACAATACCAATAGACTGTCTTACCTTTTGTGTGTATTTTGAACACCTTATCTCTGTTTTTCACCCTGACACTGCTGAAGCAAACCACTACATTATCCAGATCATATCAAGGGTAAAACATACTCTGCTTTTCACTATGAGAATGACTGGGTTTATTTCGGAAGGCTGAAACATTAATCCACCTTCTTCAGTCAACAAATCCAACCCTGTAACCTTTCTGTGAGCAGCTATGCAGGCTAGCATGGGTTGGGGTAAACACATCATGCACATGCTGTGGAAGATGGACCACCATTCATCCTGTAATTATGTAGACTGCTTAGAATAATAGCACTGGATCACAGGCTAGCAGTGTTTTTTCCCATCAGTAACGGAGAAGAGGAAATATGATCATAATTGTAGTCAGGGACTTTTGTGTCAGTGCAACACAGCATTTGATATACAGCTGGATCCTGCCAAACACAGACAGCATGGATACCAGGACTTGGATGTTTTTCTCTAGGACCTGAATTGTGGGAACACTCACTGTTCACTTCATGTACTTATTTGGAATAGCAAGGACATACTTCATTGTGGTTAGCTTTGGGATGTTTTGGGCTGTGTTTTTAATTTTTAACCTTCGCTATTTTAAATTAACTTGCTTTATAGAACATGGCTCTACAAAGCTTTTTGTCAATTTGTGGAATGTTTGATGTGGCACGTTTTCACATGCTACGGACGCCAGCAAGTTAACATGAGTATCATCAATACCACATAGCAGATTAAAAGCCTTCACTCATTTATTAGCTACTAAGCAAAGCACTAAGAACTCACACAAGAATAATAAGAAAAAAAATGCAAGTTTCATAACAGGAAACAAGCAGGTGTTTTCACAGGAGGAAGCAACTTTTAAGGACTTCAAAGAATATTTGCACTTTTTAATCAAATATTTCCTTTAAAATTTTATTTCTATGCCTAACTTGAAATGTGAAATGCAATGAAGGAAAAAAATCCAGAATTGGCATTTACAGTTCTAACAGTTTTACACCACCTCACCGAAGCAGATAATCAGAAGTCAGTTCTGTGTCAGAGTGTATCCTACAAAAATACAAAAGGGCCTTACGTTTGGTACTTGTTCAGGCATAGAAAACCCAAGCACTCCAGGTAAATCAGGAGACAAGCTCAGCATGGGCAGCAACAAGGGGGACAACACATCTCCCTGTTTATGGCTGCTTTAGGCCTTGCAAATATCATATGCAAGTGACTGTGAGCGGTGCAATCATTTATGGTGAGAGAGACAGCTACTTTACATGCAACCATATTATAAATCATTGTCTATTTCTGTTGCCTAGGCTTTTCCTAGCAAATTTGTTTTATTCCAATGGTAATCTTATAACTGAGAGGTCAAACAAAATCTTTACTTGCTTTTGTTGAAGGCTGTACGTGCTCTCTTCTAAAACTATGTCAGCAGGTTTAAGTACACTGTCAAGTGAGAGCTAGATTAGAGTACTAAAGCATAACACCACCATTTCAGTTTTTATGCAATGGATTCTGTTATTCTTGACCTTGAAAGAAGTAATTTTCTACAACTGTCCTTCTGAGAAAGCTATTTAACTGCTTTGGTTGCTTAGAAAATTACGCTGTACAATTCTCCAGTAAATTCCAGCATAAACACTATAAAGTACATGTGCTTATTTAACAGCAGTCGTGGTTTGAGTCCATCCACATAAATGCCATGAAAAACCCCAAAGTTTTTTTTTTTTATATACAGAAAATCAATGTGTTGCCTACTTAGAGAAAAGCAGTTGTTCTGTTCCTGCAGTTAAAATTTTTTGGAAAGTCCATCTTGAAGATATTATGTACTATGCAGTGGAACATACGGGATAATGCAGATGTTGCATAAAAATACATGGATACATATAAACAATCTAGAAAATAAATATATGTATGTATATATGTTCATATGCTTATATTACATGTGCTTGGGCTAAACTTTTCTGTGTGTTTTGTATAGAAATTGAAATTTACGAGGCCTGCAACATGAAAGTAATAATTTTACTCTTTCTCTCACACACAAATAAATCTCAATATACTTATACTTAGCCACATTAAACTTTAAAAGTTAAAAAAAATCACAAAAGCAATATACTTTTAAAGTTTGCAGTTTGTTACTTCTATTTCTAACTGTTATAGACATGTAGTTTCAGGTAATTCTTAAATACCCCAACTACTACATCACATTTTCTCGGAGTGAGGATTTGGATCTAGGGATCATAAAAATCAGCAGCAGCAGATCCAGGATTCATGTAATTCAGTATCCTGTGTTGAAGTTAGACATGGCAGACATAGCAGACAGTTCAGAAGGTCCGGAGGTTCTAAAACAACCATGGAACACATGCAGACAAAGGAAGTATCTTCACTGCCTAGGCAATCAAAGCAAATTTATGCCAGAAATTATAAGAAAGCATTTTCCTTAAATTATCTTTAATGTGACTGCAGACGTTGTTCATCCATAAAATTTATCTTCTTTTCCTAAGTTGTTGGCCGTAGTCTCTCACAGGCCAGTATTTCAGAGCTTACATACACACTGTACTGAGCACTGACTGCTGAGTGGTCATTGGTAATCATCTTTTTTCCAACTGTTAGTAAGAAAAAAGTCTCAAGAATTTTTTTTTACTATATAAACTCTTTTTAAGTCCTTCTTGACTTTCAGCTGCCATTTATTTTGCAAGTTATAGCTGACAGGCACTTTCACCGAGATTGTAAAGAAGTGCAGATACCGAACAATATAATGCTCTATTTTTGGATTTTTCATCCCATTTCTTGGCAACAGCAATGCTTTTTCTGTAGTAATCCTAAAGGTGCGGCTGTCTATTGTCAATATGGCAAGTAGCTTCCCAACCCCGCCCCATCTACTGTCTGCATGTCTTGGTTTAATGACAACACATTTGGGAGGTGGAACCTCTAATGATTCAAACCCTTCTCTGCTTATTATTTCCCTCCCCTCAGTACAGACAGCAAGCAAAAATTATGAGGGGTCTGAATAAAGAAAAATTAACAATTTTACTAAAAAGGGAAAAAAAACATCGACAACAGTAGAATGTTACCTAGACCTCCCTCCCCACACCAGGCAACAACAAAACCTGGAAGACCATTTTGTCCAAAAGGTTTTATGCTGCTGAGACACTGGCATGGGTTCTGGCACAGTAGTGGCATAGGTGCAGGGTACACCTGGTATGGGGCATGCAGGGCATGCTCATGGGCTACAGGGGTGGGAGATTGGCTGGGGTTTCCCATGTGAGCTGCCGCAGTCCCACAAAGTGGGAACAATCAGTTTTACTTCCTCTTCTGTCTTTGGCTGTGGTGGAGGGCGACTGGTGGCAGCTGAGGCAGGGGCAACCATTGGGGCGGTCCTGTTCCGGCACAGCACTCCTATTCTGGGTTTAGTCAGACAGCGAAGGGAAGGCTGGGTGTCCCAGCAAAGACTTGGAGAGTTCACCATGCTCTGGTGGCCAAAGAGAGGTAAAGAGAGCACAGGTTCCAGCCCACACTCACTCTTTATACTATGAGGTTCTGGGATGCTCCACTACAAAGATCCACCTTCCCAATGAGACCAAAAACCCCCAAAAAATTTTTTCCTAGGCTAGCTCTGAGGGGAAAGGGCACTGCCCCACACTTTGGATGACATGATAGGATGAATATTCATTACCGAAATTTGGCTCCCCTTTCCCTCAATTCAACTCCACTCTAAGAATGCAGCATATTTAAAAAACAAAAAATGTAACTTATGAATTCCAGTAAAAATCACAGAATCACAGTTAAGGAAAAGGGATCACTGGAGGTCATCTAATTCAACCTCCCTGCTCAATCAGGGTGCCACAAACTCTCTAGGCAACCTGATCCAGGGCTCAGACACCTGCACAGTAAAGAAGTTCTTATCCATGCTCAAGTGGAACTTCCTGTGTTCTAGTTTCTGCCCACTGTTTCTCATCCGCCACTTGCTTGGCACATCAAGAGCCTGGCCCCATCCTCTTGTCACCCTCCCTTCAGGTACTTTCAGACATTGGTAGGGTCCCTCTCAGTCATCCCTTCTCAAGGCTAAAGAGACCCAGCTCCCTCAACCCTTCCTTGTAATCGAGATGCTCCAGTCCCCTAACCAGCCTGTGCTGGTGCCTGGGGCTATTCCTCCTCAGGTGCAGGGCCCTGCACTTGCCTCTGTTGAATTTCAGAACATTCGTCTCTGCTCATTCCTTCAGTCTCCTAAGCTTCTTCTGAAGGGCTGCACAGAAGGATTGGTCACTACTCCCAGCTTTGTGTCATCATGGAACTAGCAGAGGAGGCACTCTGTAGCTGATGAGGGATACTGGTTAAGTTAAACAATATTGGACTCAGTATCAACCCTTCGAGGACACCACTAGTGACAAGCCTCCAGCTAGACACTGTACCACTGATCACAACTCTCTGAGCTCTGCTGTTCAGTGATTTCTCAATCCACCTCACCGTCGACTGGTCCACCCCACATTTCCTGAGCTTGTTTAAGAGGATATCACGGGAAACAGTGTAAAAAGCCTTGCTGAAGTCCAGGTAGACAACATCTACTGCTCTCCGCTCATCTATGCATCTAGTCGTCCCATCACAGAAGGCAATCAAGTTGCTTAAGCATGATTTTCCTTTAGTGAATCCATGCTGACTACTCATCACCTTCTTGTTTTCCATGTGCTAACAGAAGGCCTCCAGGATGAGCCATTCCATCACCCCTCCAGGGTTCGAGGTGAGGGTTTTTTCTCCTACTCTGCCTCACAGGAAAAGGTCAAATGCAGACCATGACCATATTTTGTTCCAGACTGAATGATATAACTTGTTCAATTGAGTTTGGCACACTATGCATTTTTTAAATAAAGCTGGAATTAGTTTCCAAACGCAAATTCATTTGGGATCTCAAAAAAACAAAAACGTCACAATTTTCTGATTTTGGAGCAGAAAGTGCCTCTATCACTAGTTCAATTAATTGAGTGAAACAGATGTGAACTCACCCAAAAAAGAAAATCACACACTATATGCCAGAGGCTAACTACTGGACTGGATTGGGAAAAATTAAAAAGAACATATACCCTGTTCTGGCAAAGTGAATAATTTAAAAACTTTTCAGTTCTTCAGAGCATGCTATGCACTCCTTTTCAACATGGCAGGAAAGATCTGCTGAAGTTTCTGTATCATAGTGATCCAAATCAAGCAGTTTCTGCAATTTGATTTTTCTACGTGTCTAACAGACAAGCCTCCCAAAGACCCACTGCTATACTGAAAACATGACCTTTGTGTTAAGACACTTTGCTTTGAATCTCATCATTATGATCTAATATATAAAAATTTTCCCAACCAGGTACTAATTAAATACAACTTGATCGATGTTGCTGAAAAAAGCACAGTCTAGTCAGCCAACAACAACTGTGACTCCAACTACTGACAGACAAAGTATGTACTCTCAGTTTCCCACACACACTTCCAATTGTCCAAATTGAGACTTGCTTAAAATAGACACATACTGGATTAAAATATTCCAACCGCAGACTTCTATTTGTTCGAAAAAAAGCTGTCCCAACACTATTTATATTTGACAGAGGTATGAATCTTTCGGACCATGCTAAGGAACTTCCTCCATTCAAGAGTCAAAACTTAAAAAACTCAATCGGAGGAAAAAACCTGAAAGTAGTCCAAGGCTTGAAAATGGCAACAGCTCCCTGAACATCAGCCTCTCTGTGGCTGATACATTGGCTGCCTAGGCAAGTGATTAAAATGCTTTGATTCTCCTCATTCTAAGCATGGTTTTAGACCTTATTTTGACTCTGAGTTCATATAGTTGTTTTTTTTCAGAGTGTAACTGTAATTCAGTGATGTGTTTCATTATGTTCATCATTTACACTTCCCATTTAGGTATTCATTCATCAACTACAAAGATATCATTTGACTTCTTTTTTTTTTTAGTTTTTGTTGTTGTTTTTTCTATTCATGGATATAAATGAGATACACACAAGAACTGAAACAACGAAAATTACAAGATTCAGCCCACTGAAACAATTTTTGCAATATCAAAAGCAAAATCAGCATTATTCCAAAAATAATCTCTAAAGCCACTACTGGCTTTTCCAACTGAAGATAATGTGGATCAGGATTATAATTATTATGTGAAGAAATGTCTTTAACTCACAATCCTCTAATATATGCCTTAGAAAGGAATTACCTATAAGTGTGACTTAAGAGTATCTTTTCTCAAAGATTCCATGCAGAATTTTTTCAGGTGGTAGACCAAAAGCTTTCCCAAAAGTATTGCAAATTAAGTCTAGGCTCTTTCCATCTAAGGTAGACACTTTCCATCTCAGGAATTACGATAAAAAATAAAATATGTTACACACTAAGCAACGTTTATAAAATCCATGCAAATCTGTTGGGTGAAAAGTTTATTTCTTTCAGCAAAGTCAAAGCCCTTAAAATCAGGTTCCTATTTCTCAATTCTGACATCACTTCAGAGTTTTCCTGTATGTTTTCAGGCCATGATGTATTCTTCATCCCTTAAGGTAGACACAGCTTCTCTATTACAGAGAGCACTGGTGTTGGTGGATCCAGTTCCTAAACTCTACAGCATTACCTTTGGGTTTCTGTCCTGATTCAAAGCAGAAAAATGGTGATCATAGCAGTGTCAGTGCAACTCAAAAGTAACACATGGTCACAACAATATACTGGAAAGCTGGCTGCAGTTCCAAGTTTTGACTGACATTTGCCCTGCCAAACTTTCGAATAAGTACCAAATACAACTAATATGCCTGATCACACACAAAGAGCCACGATGCTCCATGATTAAATACAAGACATTTTTTTCTCTAAGGGAATTTTACTTAAGGGTCTCTTCATTATTACTTTTCTTCCAACACACTACTTCCTCCTTTTTCAATGTAGTATAAACTATGATATAAATTACTATGTTATTATTAGTGATTTACAATATAGAAATGAAGAATTCGTCCATTCACCCCACATTTTGTTTTAAAAAAATAAAAGATGGGCTAGGAGAGGGATGAGTGTCCTATCTTTTACTATTGTTTTTTTTGTTCTTTATTTTTCTCATTTTTCTCCCCAATACAATAGTAAACATAATAAGAACATCAACAAATGTTCTTTCAAGCTCAGAGGTAGCACATCACCCACTATTTAGTGAGTTCCCTAACTCCCTCTGTTGGAACACAACTAACTAGGATTTTATTAGTTTATAGTAGACCACACTGCTAGCCTAAAATTTACAGTAACTCATTCTCTCTCTTCCTGCAGCCCATTTTATATCACATATATAGTATTTAATAGAATCAAAGAACTGTCTGAGTTGGAAAAGATCTTTCAGATCATTACGTTACCTCAGCATTGCCAATTTCACTCAAACACATCATGTGTTATAGCATGATCATATCAAGATCTTATACGCTTTTTTTTTAGTGCCAATAACAAGCCAATAACCAATAACGAGCTACATTTGCTGTGCTTTAAATCTTTCACCTCACTCTCCTTATGCTGTACCACCTAAAGGTTTGAGCTTTCCAAGAGATTTGTAGAGTGTAATGATCTCATCAGTAAGTACTTCCTCATGCAAAATAAAAACTGCCTTAAACATTTGGTTCCTTGAAATTTCAGTTAATACTATTTAATTTTTCAATTCTTTATTATTGGGTTGTTAAAAATATATTCATTTCCTTCTAAAATCATGCAGTCATAATGAGGTTTAAGTATATCACTATGGCAAGTACAAAATAGAAAATTTCTCATAAATTATGTGGTTAACAAGGCACAGCATGATTTGATATGATACAGTAACATATTACCGTATAACTCACAGCGGCATTTTTTAATAGTAAGCATAATTTACAGCTTGGGTAGGATTTCACATTAAGAGGGATCTCTCTTTTTGTTCAAGATTTTATATGTCTAGGAACTCTATTTGCTGCTTTCCATCCATCCGAAGCCTGCAACAGACTAAATTAAAAGGATTCCAAATACAAATGCCAGTTTTGTGTCTAACTCTTCAGGCCTTCATCATAGCAAAATCTAAACTTTCCATTTAATTAAGACCTGTCAGTGAAAAGGTGCAATGCCTAAGGACAAAACCAGCTGTCCAAACAGTGTGTCTTTGAATTATCCCTTATATATTCACCCAGTGTCCTGTATATAATTAATGGCCACACCGTAAAATCTTAAGCCAGTTGATGAGATGGAGAAAAAGGCTTAAAGATGTCTACTGTAAGTCTGTACTGATGACAATTAATATCATTTTGCTAAGGAACTCCTGATATATTCACCTTGTCCTAATAAACAGAAGGATTTTACATCAACTGAAAACTGAAAGAAAGTAAGTAGCAGAAAGTAAGCATCATAAAATGGCATCAGTTTATAAATTTAAGAAGTAATATTTAAAGAGTGAGTTTACACCTCATTCAGTTATTTATTAACAGCAGCATTGAAGAAATAAATATTACTTTTATAAACATGAAGACTTGCTTTGAAGATACACAGGATTGTACTAATGCCAACAATACTGGTGGTATTGCAGAAAATATTCCACCATGAATCACAAAAATGGCCGACAATCAACTTGGGAGGAGGCAAAATTAATTTTTAAAATTCGAACTCAATAAACGCATCTAGCTTTAATCTACCAGATATCACAGCAAAAAGCATGTTAAGATTAACGTATTTGTTACATTTTTGCAACATTCCACACAAAACGAGTCTTCTCCATGTCTCCTGTAATTCAGCCACTCTGGCTTCAGCCTGCTTGCACCTTCCACAAGTATTTGCTTGTGCCTCAGGTGGATGGCCTGGACACTTATCACAACTTGAGGGCTGCACTATGAACTCCCTCCCTAGCACCTCTGTCTGGGAGGAAGCACTGGACACCTTGGGGGTTCTTGCTGCACAAATCCCAGTTTTTGCTCTGAGACAAGCACTTGCCCCTACACGCTCCCAGCACCATGACCAGTCGCCTCGGCGAACATGTTCATACTGAATTATAAGAACATGACTGGGATTTATTTAGAACTTGCCACAGAAATCAACAAATCCTTAAAAGGAAAGGAGAAAGAGGAAAGTGATGGCCACATTTCCACATATGTACATTTTGGAACTCATGCCCTCAGTTTTTGTCCTCTACGCCTGTCACACCTGTCCTCAAAAATCAGCTACTTGGATCAGTGTAAATAGTTGTGTGTTTCATACTTCCCACAATGCAAATCAGGGCCTGATGGTACAAAGGAGGAAGAAAGTGAAAAAAATACTTTTGTTACAAATACTGATTTTCACTTTCTGGGAAACCGTCCATCTTCCTTGGGAAGCCTGCTTCTGAATGTAGATGTCTCACCAAAACTGTCACCATGTTTGCCTCAGGCGACTACAAAAAAAGCTGAGGCATAATCTTTCCTGCTGATGAATACCTTTGAAACTAGCAATATGAGAGCTAAATAACCACAGTTCTGAGAACATTGTGGCATTGTTGCCACATATTTCTTAGAAACACTGATGGCAATTATGCAAACTACTACACAGATTAAACAGTTGGTGATGCACACACCAAAAAGGATTTGTGTACTGTAAAAGTCTTAGGACTATGTGGAGACTACTTAGATTAGATACTACAGACAGCTTCGCTATCTCCATAGCCCAGGAAGTATTTGACAAATTCACCTCAACAGATCAGCCACAGTCCTTGAAAATAAACTGTTTCACACACTCTTTTTAGTGCTTTGTCAGGATTTCTGCCCTTCATTAAAAATAAAGTGTATCTGAACACCCTTTTCCACCAACGGCATAAAATGCCAGGATTCTACTAACTTGCAGTGCATTTGACATGAATATTCATCTTTCATATTTCTGCTAAAAATATTGTTTAAAAAAATTAGATGCCCGGAAGATTTCAATGTGAGCAGAGTTTGTGGAAGTATGGAAAGAATTCTGCAGTATTCATCCCAAGATGTAACATAAAAGGACAGATAAGCAAGAGGTTCTGCAAATGGAACACCAGGTAACACCCTTCCAATTTAAAATAATGGCATTTGTCTGGCCAAAAATACAGGTGAGTCAGAGTGTGGCAGCAGAAGCCAATCATTGTAATGCACTGTTGTTATCTGGGCTTTCTGAAATAACAATGTGACACAAAGAAATCTCAGAGGAGATGCCATGGAGAAAAACAACCACCTCATCTTCTCTACAGCAGAGAAGCTGGCTTTTTTTTTTTTTTGCCACTTACTTCAAAGACATTCCTTAAGAAATAGTATACGTGTCTTGACTTCAGTGAAGCTAAGGAATACAAACCTACAAGATTCATAGTAGTGTTTAGGCATCAACAGATATTAGACTTGTAGAAAACATTAGGCATACCTTTAGATACTAAAGTGCTCTCACAATTAAAAATGCACTCTTTTCCATAAATGAGAATTTAAATCCAATATTGTAGTATGTGTTTTAAGATCTGGAGATACATTAAAAAGAAGTATTTTCTTTACTTTATAGTAGAAGCTCTTGGGAACCCTAATGCCAGATCATTTATTTCTGGTAAGAGGTTTTCAACACTCAGATTCCCAAAAAGACCACAAAAATATTTGGATTGTTTTCTCACAACAACACAAGTCTATTTTAGTCATGCTTTTAACAGAGTATTTTAACAGCAAACTCTGCAAGTTCCCATCACTTTTGGGTTTTTTTTATTCCATAACTGTTTCATCTGAACATCCAGGATAGACACCAGTTAAAAAACAACAAGGAAAAGGCAGAGCTGGGCATAAAGCACCATCAATTACTGCATAGGAGCCCTCTGTGATGGAGTGGCTGCATTAGTGGACAAGGGAAGAGCTATGGGTGTCATCTAAATGGATTTCTGTAAGGTCTTTGACATGCCCTCCCACAATATCCTTTGTTCTAAGTTGGAGAGATATGGATTTGATGAGTGGGCTGTTTGGTGGAAGAGGAATTGTTGGACAGTCGCATACAAAGGGAAGTGGTCACTGGCTCCATGGCAAANGATAGACACCAGTTAAAAAACAACAAGGAAAAGGCAGAGCTGGGCATAAAGCACCATCAATTACTGCATAGGAGCCCTCTGTGATGGAGTGGCTGCATTAGTGGACAAGGGAAGAGCTATGGGTGTCATCTAAATGGATTTCTGTAAGGTCTTTGACATGCCCTCCCACAATATCCTTTGTTCTAAGTTGGAGAGATATGGATTTGATGAGTGGGCTGTTTGGTGGAAGAGGAATTGTTGGACAGTCGCATACAAAGGGAAGTGGTCACTGGCTCCATGGCAAATGGTGTCCCTCAGGGGTTCATACTGCGATCAGGACTGTTCAGTATCTTCATCAATGACATAAGACAGCAGACTGAGTGCACCCTCAGCAAGTCTGAAGGTAACAGCAAGCTAAGTGGTGCAGTTGACACTCCTGAAGGACAGGCTGCCATCAAGAGGGACCTGGACAAGCTCAGAGCTACAGAGTAGTTGGTAAGCTAGAGGTCCCATCTGGCAGGGTGGCCAACATACATAAATACAGCAGCTTCACTTCCTCTTTCTTCTTCAAACCAGTCATCACCATGTGAAGGACTCTCAGCAATAACCTATTTTTCTCTTATTCTAATCTCTTTCTTTACTCCTTCTCTCCTCTTCTTTCTCTCTTAACCTCTGTTTCATCACATTATCTTCCCTTTCTTTACTCTTTTCTTAACTTCTTTTGGGTAACTTCAAACTGATGGGTTGTATTTTACTAAGTTGTGTAGGTTAGCATGAACTGGGGACTTCGGTGAAATGCTTTGTCTTCAATGCATGTTAGACCATTTTCACTTTTGCCAAAATGCCTATTTTCTCACTAAATTAAAAGAAATCTCTTAGAAAATGTATGTAGTATTTTCTTTTTATGCGATCTTGAGCTATGAAAGAACAAAAAGGCTTAGCAAGAATTCCATCGGCAAAATTTTGGAGCCCTAAATATAAGATGCCTGGGCAAACATTAGGTCTTACATCCTCCAGTACTTAAACAAGGTTTATAAGAAAGATGGGCACAGACTTTTTAGCAGGGCCCATTGAATTAGGACAAAGGGTAATGGTTTTAAACTAAAGGGGATCAACTTAGGCTACATGTGAGGAAGATGATTGTCACAATGAGGATGGGGAAACACTGGAGGAGGTTGCCCAGAGATGCTGCCTCCCTGGAAACATTCCACGTCAGTCTGAATGGGGCTCTAAGCAACCTGATCAAGCTGAAGATGTCCCTGCTCATTGCAGGGAAGCTGGACCAGATGGNGGGTTGTATTTTACTAAGTTGTGTAGGTTAGCATGAACTGGGGACTTCGGTGAAATGCTTTGTCTTCAATGCATGTTAGACCATTTTCACTTTTGCCAAAATGCCTATTTTCTCACTAAATTAAAAGAAATCTCTTAGAAAATGTATGTAGTATTTTCTTTTTATGCGATCTTGAGCTATGAAAGAACAAAAAGGCTTAGCAAGAATTCCATCGGCAAAATTTTGGAGCCCTAAATATAAGATGCCTGGGCAAACATTAGGTCTTACATCCTCCAGTACTTAAACAAGGTTTATAAGAAAGATGGGCACAGACTTTTTAGCAGGGCCCATTGAATTAGGACAAAGGGTAATGGTTTTAAACTAAAGGGGATCAACTTAGGCTACATGTGAGGAAGATGATTGTCACAATGAGGATGGGGAAACACTGGAGGAGGTTGCCCAGAGATGCTGCCTCCCTGGAAACATTCCACGTCAGTCTGAATGGGGCTCTAAGCAACCTGATCAAGCTGAAGATGTCCCTGCTCATTGCAGGGAAGCTGGACCAGATGGCCTTTAAAGCTCCCTTCCGACCCAAGCTATTCTGTGATTCTATGATTAAGTAATTTGCATTTGTGCATGCAGACTTAGGAAAATTAAATTCTTAACTGTCGCCAAAACAATCCTTTAAAAAGCTGTGAGATCATGAAATAAAAATAATCTAAGTAATAAAACAGACACACAACCTTCTCACAAGAACATGGAAGTGTTCCCAAGGTGACTACTGCTTATTGGTTTAGCAAACAAATAAAGGGGACCGTGAAATATGCATGCTTAGACACAGAGATGAATGTCTTAAATACTGTACTGCTAAAATGCACAGCTTTAAAATGTATTGATTGCAGTTCAGCATTAAGATGTTTTTTAAAAGAAATAAACTATGTATTCAAAGCAATAAAGCCATGGTTGAAAATACATAAAAGCCTTTTCAGTGCTAGCCTGGAATACTTTCTTAACTTATTTTACTAATGCAGTCAAAAGTACGTAATTCAGCTATACTGAACACGGCACCTACTTAAATGAAACATTCATACTTAAACTACAACCTAGTAACACAGAAGTTAACTCCCAAAAAATATCTTATCACTCGCTTAGCCATATTAAGTTGTTCTAAAGTGCAACACAACACATATCATATCCTTCAGGTGGAAAAGCTATCGTACAGTTGTCTGCATTATCTGAAGTGCAGCTCAGTAGAACTGAATGCAAACAGAAGTGACAAAGCAGATTGTAGTCAGTTATCTTTGAGATGCCCAGACGTGCAGCCCTTCAGTTTTACATTGTCAGCAAAGAGTACCTGTTAACACTTCTGTAGAAGTAATTTTATATTTATCAGTTGTCGAAGCTATAACATCTTTGAAAGTTCAAAGTCAAGAAATATATAATGACTCACCACATGACAAATGAACAGGCAATTAAGAGAACATCTTCAGATAATGCTACACAAACTCTCTATTTTATTCAAAGATGCAGCTGCCTACAAAATAACCAATGGTCCACAAAACAAGGCTGACAAATCTAAATCTCTCCATTTCAAATATCATTAAACATTAGATAATTAGTCCACAAATGGACTCTTAAGTTACTCAAACCTGCTCAGAAGGCAATGAGCACGAAGCATGATCAGCCACTACCTGCAAAAACCATCCAAAATTCAGGCTGTGTTTACATTTGATCACAACACTCATCAAATGGCTTTCCTTTACCTATTTCAGTGCTCTCCTCGGGATAATCAAGTCAGAGGGAACCTGCACTTCTCAAACACACTCTGGGAAATCACTACATATTCATTAGTGTGCTTTGTTAAGCTGGCTATCTAATATCAATCAGATCATGCATGGCCATCTAACAGATCACACAAAAAGCAAGGGGCCACACGTCACTTGTCATCTGCACTAGCTACACAATGAACTAGGTTCTGGCAGCACAAACACACTTCCACATGCTGCACTCCTACCTTCTTAAAAAAGACTTCTTAACCCATGTACCACCTTTTACTCTGGAGTTCACTATTTATTTTAATATAGTTCTTTCCAGTTAAGATGTAATACTGCTGTAAAAAATCACATTTCAAGTATTTTGATTTATCATTATAAAGTCTTCTTCCAGTGCCATACCATTTTCTAAAATAATATCCCTTTGGGTCACAGTATTAGTACATAGTACTGCATCACCAGTAAGTTTTTAAGAAGTGCAGTATCAAACATCATTATGGTCACTAGTCTCAATAAAATGCCCCATGACACATTTTGCCTCTACTATTCCTTTACTTCTTTGACTAAAGTTTCAGTAAAAATAATTTAGGGACTTTCAAAATAAATCTTATGAGAAAGTTTGTATCATGACATGGCAGAGAAGTGGGAATAAATGCTTTCAATTATTTAACTAAAAAACTATGAACCTGTCAAGTACCTATCAAATCAGGACAGACCTCTGAACTCACACACATGCTGAAATGGAGTACAGGGCTACCTTACCCATTATTTGCTCTCTTGTGTATAAAATGTAAACCACATTTATTAAAGCCTGTTGCTATAGCTACAAAACACATTATTAAGGAATAGGAATATGCATTAGAAAGAATTCATTATTTGCCATGCTACCTTATTTATAAGATTGTTGTCATTTGTGATCAGATGTCTATTAGAAACAACAGAAATCATAGCCTACTGCCTAATTATCAGCACTACATAATGAATCCCCCACCAGTTTTGTGAAAATCCTTTAAAGCAAAATTTTACATTTATCCACTGAAAAGACACCTACATCCTAGCCTATAATTAGAAGTTCTATTTTAACACAAGCAAGACACATTTAAATTACATCCCAGTACTTCAAGTTTAAAGCACTTGACAAAGCAGCCTTAATTGTTTTAAATAGATAGGTTTTGTTTGCTTAGTATATATGCTTTTAATACACTACCAAATGGGAAACCATTTCAGAAAGTAGACTAATTCAGCAGCTTCCAAAAATCAAGTTTCAAAGAACAGTTTAAGAAGGATTTCCAATTAAGCACACTTAGTTATTTCTTTTCACTCTACTGACAATAATTTAATAACATCCCATGATACCTGAATATAGTGTAGAGCTTAAAAATGCCTGGGACACAATATAAGCCTTGTCACACAAATTTGTCCAAAGAGTTGGTAGACATCTAACATTGCCACTTGGGAGCAAAACATGATTGTCAAAGTGATCTATACACTTACCAGCAAGTAACAGAAATATCTAGCCTTGAGTAGCATTATGGTGTTAAGAGTTATGACAAATTTTACTATGAATTCCTATAATAACATACTACCCAGTCCTTCATGACTCTTCAAGTCACATCACTCTATTATTCTTCTAGGCCTGTCAAGTTCCACAGGCTGCTTTATAGCAAATGGCAGCTTTTTAAACAGGATACTTGAGGATGCATTTTTCCTAAGAAAGTTACAGACTTTATTATATAATACACAACAAAAGCAAAAATAAGCTACATCAAGTTTTGAAACATTTTTACATTTCTTTCATGTTTTAACATCAGATATTTATTGTAAGTCATATTACTAGACCACATTTTATTAATGGTCTTTTTATGACAAAGGATTATTTTATTTCACCTATACACAAGCAGAAGACATCCATAACAAGAAAGAGATACCTCAATGCTTTTACTGACCTCAGAATTGTATTGTTTCACAGCAGTATCTCCATTTCATTCTTCTATCTCACCATACTCTTAGGAAGTTACTACTACAGCTACAGTAGCTTGCACAGCTAATGTAGTGTCAGCTTTATCTCAAGAGATTATGTATATCCCTGTTGTACAGCAGATCTAACAAACATGGAATTAACCAGAGTAATCCTCAGTAACTACGCTATATTTAGTCAATAGCAGGTTTGTAACAGACTACAGACTACACACTTTTTGAAATAATTTTAAATACCGGGTTTTGGAACCTATTTCTGCATTTCTTACCAGAAAGTGATCAGAATGGACAGAACAACTTTCAGTAACTTTCAAATAGCTTCCAATTTGCAAAAACCTTAAAAAAAGGCACACTAATTAACTTGCTTCAGTAGAGCCAGCTCTTAAAACATTTGAGCGTTAAAACCTTAAGTCTGCAATAAGTAGTAGCACTAAATACAAGAATCAGATTCCTGCTCCTGTGCACGTTTATACTTAAGCAAGATTACCTGCTATAAGTTTCATACAGACACTAATCTATAATCAATACCTATAAATACATTTGCTGGCCTGAACAAATAACAAGTCACCAAAGAGCAACAGAGGATGATGCAAACAAGAAAAGAGTGAATTTACGAACGAGAATGTATAACTCAAAGCATTCAGTAATGATGAAGTTTGATCAGCCATCTGTACTTAAAAATGCAACAGCTGGTATTTACAATATCCAACTGGGATGTATACTGATGTGTGTAACAGATAAGCAGTTTCAAACAATTTAAGAGGAGTTCTGGTCTGAAAAAAAAAAGAAACCTAGATTGATGTGCTCCTTCAAAGAGCTTCAAGCATAAGCTTTTGTGGTAATCTGATTCCAACTAATTAATACTTTCTAGCAACACACTAAATACACACAATTCATACTTTCAGCAAAATTACTGTTTTCTGTATTTAAAGCCCTTCTTAGTCTTCACTTCCTCAGACTAATTTGTAAAATGCATAAATAAATTCAAGTAACAAAACATTTCCGTAAAGAAGCAATCTGACTCATCTACAGAGTCAGCTTTCTTGCTCACTCACTCTTCATCAGGCTTGTAAATGTCTGAAATACAAGCTGTAACAGCTTTCAGCTTGCACAGTACACTTGTGCTGTAAATTATCCTCAAAAATTGGTTTCCTGGTTGTTTAGCATTTTTTGTCCTCTCCTTCGGAGAGGAAAAACGACCTTTGGAGAACCACTCTGGTCAGGTGAGGCTTTTCTGCTACTCTGGCAGGAGTCAAAGGGCAGCACAAGAAACGCAGCCACCAACATAAAGGAGTAAGTGTATAAATTTACTATAGTGCAAAACAGCAAAGAATTACAAACGGAGAAGATAATTATGAAAGGATAAGCTTAGCAATGCATGCAATCACTACTACAAAGAGTTTCTGTAGTGATTAAGAAGGATACGTCACCAGTTGCCCTTTCATACATTGCCATAATCAGCATCCAGACCCACACATCAGCTGGGGAGCTCCAATCACAGCAAAGGGTTGGAGAACCACTCCCGGTGACTGGGAAATCCTATGCAGTGCATCCGCTCATAGGTGAGGCCTCTGTCTTCACTGTGAAAGGGTCCAGCTTTTATAGTGTTGAACAAACAAGCTTACATCATTTATTTCATGCCAAAAGTATCTGGCTTTCTTCCTTCCTCTGGCCAGGGCTCAGAGGAAAATCAAGGGAGTCAATTTGGACCAACTACTATTGAATAAGGCCAGTTGTCCACCTCTGTGGCATTGACTAGTCTCTAAATACACTCTTAACAAATACAAATCTTTACTAATTAAGCAGATACCAATATATCTTACAAACAAGCATACACTTTTACACAGGTGTAGTCGTATCATATTATGTATTTTATTACAGTTTATAAAGGATTTTTACTAATAAGCAGATACATGGCTAAATAGAACATTAGATTGGAAGGTTCACCTAGAGGTCAGCTCTGACTAAGGGCCTGTTGTTGAGGCCTCAGCACTTCATCTGCATATATCATAAAACAAAGTACACACATTACTTAAGGTTTGGAGATTTTCCCATTGCAACAAGAAAAACATTTTTCTTATACATTTTTTTCATTGTACTCACTAGATATTATTATAAATATGCAGGCATCTTTCTTCAATCTTTCATTTATATAAACAACATTATAAGTATTATTTCTCTCTGAGTAATACGGTGCAAAATTTTAGTAGCGGCAAATGGTATACATGCTTCCCTTGTGACAGGAATCAAGGAAATATTCATACAGAAATCATACACTTGAGATCATGTCAATAAGATCTAAGAATATGACTGGGAGGCTAGGGGGTGACAGGGACAAGGGATGGGGTATGGACACACACACCACCAAAACCTGCTGAAATTAGCTTTAAAAGTGGATTATAATTATCTCATAAGATGACGTAATTTTTTTTCCGTACTTAATAAAAATGTTAATAATTATCGTTCTTATTACAAGGAAAAGAAAGAAAGGAAGGATAACTATTTCTGTTACTTTCCTTAACATCGTAAAATTGTGAGTTTCATTTTTAGCCTGTATTAAATGCAGCTTAGTCTTCTGGGCAGCTTCCTTTGACTAACCTCAATTGCAGTGTAATCAGCAGGCAAGAAAGGCTCATACATCTTAAAAACCACAAGAACAGTCATTAGTCTCATTTGTGATCATCAATATTACAAGACTATACTGTAAGACCATTAACTGTCAGTACATGTTGCTGCCAACTGTTATTACAGAAAGAATTTAATTCTGATGACAACTGTGCATTGTCATATTTTAAAACATTTGAGTTTACTGCATATATTGACAATGGGTTTTGCTAATTGTACATTACAAAACATCCTAATAATCTCATGACCTAAGTCTGTTATCTACACTAGGAGGAAAAAAGACTAAGACGGGGGCAGAAAAGTGACCCTGAGTCTCTGTGACTTAAGGCCAATCTGACAAAGAAAAGTCTTAGTTCAGCTTCTTGAAGAAAAAATATTGATGCCATCTGCTATTATCAAAAGGTACAAGTCAAAGAGTTCATACAACTGACCCTCCTTTTTACTTAGAGAAAATTAGCAAAATTTGAGATAAAAAGATGAAACAGGTAGTCTCAGTGGGGTATAAAAGCACTGGAAAACTATTATAATCCTGCCCTGTCCCTGAGTGAAGTTTATGAAAATTAAAATGAAATAGATAACCAATACAACAAAACAATGTATGCCATTTAAAATCACAGTGGAAAGTGAGACACTTTCATGTGTTTTGCACAGCCTTCACTTTGATTAAAAACAATTTTTCAGCTACTGACTTACATCATTCTGCCTTTTTCAAACGTAAGTCACTTTTTTTTTCTCTGCTTATGGTTTTCGAATGCTGAAATCTCATTTTTTTTCTAAATACCCTGGGAAATTCTAGTGTTGTAACTTTAATGCTATGAAGTGCTTGAAATTATGAAAATAACCTTTTCCCTCCTCACATCTCCACCCCACACCCTGTTCCCCCGCCCCACCCCCAATTCCCTTCAAGTAAATTCCAGTCTTGGTGCACAGTTATCTTTTGTAAGGGTAAATGTACTTCAGGAAACACATCTATTAATGCACAGATATTTGTATATCATGATACATTTGTACAGCAGAGCCATCTAAACTTGAAAAGATAGAATTGGTGTGATGACATTTCACTCAAACAATTCATAACTTGCACAGATCTCGCCAGCATCAGACTGCGTCATGGATGAGTTACTGACAAAGGTCAGCAGCTTTTGTGTACCAATCAAATTATTTCTTACATACAATCTGTTCTCCAGTCAACATAATCCAACAAATTCTAAAACTGACAATTGAAATCAAGACATCAAATTTGAAAACTGTGGGGATTTTTTTATATGCTTTTTATTTTTAAAAAATGTACATTACTAAATAGGACTAGTATCAAATTGCTAAAATTACAATTATAAAATATTTAATTTTCCTTTCCTAAAGATCTGGTCATAATAAATTAGTGATGTACAGTTCCAGCTCTTTGCTGGTTCAATAGTAAATACCAGGCCTGCACTTACAACCTACAGAACAGATCTTTTCTGATTATTTGGTATTTTCTGTTAAGGAAAAAAAAAAGTATGTATTTTTACCCACTTTTTCTGCATATTTCCTAACCCAGAATATTTCCATTCAAACAGGATTACAGTCCAAGCCTCCTCCAATTTTTTCTTAATATTTTGTTGTTCTCCCCATTCATCGACCCCAGGCACATGAAACAAGCCTGCTTTTGTATACAGTCAAAACCATTTTTTACCAGATTCATTTACTCCCTACAGCCATATCATTACTCAGGATAAAAGCTGATAAGCTTAACACTTATTTTTCCATTTTCAATATTTTACCTCTGTAGACCAACCAGACCTAGAGAACCTTCACTAAGCCTTGATCCTTTGAGTAATCAGAGCAGTATTTTATTGCAATTTTGTGGCCATGGAAACCAACAGACAGCGCATTAGATTAGTTGCCTCCTGCACAGAGACCTAAAATGCCATGTTGAAATTCACTGGACGACTAAATCCATCTTCCTTTAGGTATTTTTCAGAGACTGAAAATTGCCATTACAATATCAAAACCAGATTTAGAAGAGATTTCAGAAGAAATATGCTTCCTGGAAATGTAAAAAAAGTCGCACTGCCTTATCCTTATCAAATACAAACATTACATTTCTTATTCAAAGAATGTGAACAAAAAATTGTCATCATGCTTCCATGAGAACTATATAATCTGTTGTAGCTTCAGAGTTCACAAAGCATATTAATAACAAAAAAAAATACATTCTAAAAATACTTGCAGTTAATTAGGTAATTCATAACTTCGAGAACATATTAAACATGTAAGCTTTGTCAAGCACTGACAAAAGAGTAATTTTTTAAGTAAGCTTGGAAAAAAAAATCTTGGAAACTTCTTAGAACCTAAAAATTAATGAATTGTTTCCATTCTGTTGTCATATCTCCAGAACTGTTGCTAGCCCGAGGTTTGATTTCAGAGTGATATTAACAAACAGTATTTTAATATTGAGAGAAATGCAGTATTAAGATGGGTGTTATACCAAAATTATGTTAGCATTTTCTTAATACACAGTTCCAGAGAAAAAGAAACCATCTCATCGTACTGATGCACTAAGATCATTAAGCATTTGGATCAGCTCCTGCTCTGACTTTGCAGCTATATAATGAAGCTGTTATTCTTTTATGTTAGAAGCAGCAAATATTGCAAGCAACAAGCTTGCAATTTTCAATGCATCTCACAGTCACTCTTTTCTTCAGAGGCTGACTACTTTAGATACTACACAAGCAGGAGTGGTTTGAAAGATCACTGTGTTTCCCTTAAGAGTGTGCTGCATTACAGATTTGGATTCCAGTAAGCTCTGTTGTGATCTCACCACCATGCAGCACGTCCTGTTTCTTCTCCACTCTTTAGAGCACCTTCACAGATACACGGATTTTCAGGGGTCTACTGGACCACCCAGCACAGCACCTAGTTTGGCATGCAGTTTCCAAACCTTCCTCCATGGAAACTGTACAACCCCTGAGTAGTCTGCCCCACTATTGCCCTTCCCTCCCCATAGAAAAGTTCCTAGTGTGCAACATGAACCTCCTAAGCCACAACTCATGACAACTGTCCCCTCCTTACATTGTCTAGATCTATTGGGAAGAGCTCAACTCTACTGTCTTTGTCACTTTTAAAAGGCCACAATTACCTTTCTCTTAGACTCAAGCACAATTCTTCCAGCAGGGAACAGCGTAACACATCTTTCCTCAGTTTATTGATCAAGTACTGCTTGTCTTAATAATTTCATAACTGTTCTTGATCACCTTCCTTCCCTTTGCATACTTTCCTTGCTATTTGTCTGTGGGAGGGAATCTACTGCAGCAGATCCCTGAGGATTTGAACCAGTAGTGTGCAACATCTGCTCATCCCAACACAAATGGAATACTCCTTCCTGCTGTGTACACCTTCGTAAATTCAATCCTCCCACCTTTTCTCTTTGTACCACCAGGGTAAACACTTCAAGTTCACTTTCAAAAGAGGTAGTGATTTGCATATAACATAAAGAGCATAAAAATTAAAAATTATTACTAGAATAGTGGCAATATCTTTCTAAATGTGTGCTCATTAGAATGACACTTTCATTAGCAATTATATGATATTTAAATTAGGTACAAGCAATTAAAAATATATAAATCATGAAAACCAAAACATTGATAAAACTAAATTTGCAAAAGGGAGAAATTAATAGAATTACAGAAAAAGCTTTTTTTGTTTGTTTGTTTAAAATGCCTTTTCTCTAGAACTCAATATTAAAAAGCAGCTTTTGCAATCTGTATTAGGATTACCCGGAACAATTTCACCACTGGGAGAACCCATATAATAAACAGATTGTCCTTGCTATTTTTTTTGTCATGTAGCTTTACTGTATTTACTGCAATAAAAAAGAACTGTTTTACTTGAAACTAAATATTTAAGGTGCTTGTTTCCAATAAATCCTGTCCTTGTGCCATACACTGAAATAAAACTCACATTGTACACACAAATTAATGTGCAGAAATATATAATGTTTATAGCCAAGAGCTTAGAAAAGACAATAAATAAGATCCTTTAAACATTAACTGGGGAAGAAAGAGGACTTCTCTCAAACTCTGATCTTCCTTTTTTTAACTCATGTAGAGAAGGCAAATTGTTTGCACCTGTATACCTTCTGAACACAAAGAATAAAGGACACTTCCAGCCTCTATTGAAGATAATTCCATATTTTTAACACTTTTGACATTGTTATAAAGTATTTCCATCATCCTCAGTAACAATCTAAACAAACAAAACATATATCAAAAGAACATATTGGTGTTTTATGTATTCCTCTAGTTAAAAAAGGCTAATTCAAAAGCAGGTTTCTTCACACAGCTGAAATGTAACTAAAAAGAAGTAGCAGAGCTCTTACAATATAAGGACTTGCAAACATAAGAACATAAGCATGAACACAGAACACCACATTTCCAAACATGAGTATAAAAAAGTATCAATAAGAGAGAAGCCAAGAACAGACAGACATACAAGAAATGTCTTAAATAGGCTTTTACTCTAAACCAGTTTGTTTTTTTTTGTTTGCTTATTTGTTTGTTGTTTTTTTTTTAATTTGGCTGTATTTGATTCTGTAAATCAAAGGAGGATAAAGATAGCTCTTTCAGCAACCTTTTTAGAGAATGCCATCATAATGTCTCTTTCAGAGAAGGCACAGCAGGATAAAAGCACATAGTACTAATTATGAACGGAGTGCAGCAGAAACAAACGAATCTTATTACAATAGCTAGACCACTCCCAGTGAATTAATTTGATATGTTAGAAAGCAGGAGATACCATCAGTGAAGATGTATCATCACAGGCAAAGTCTATCCATCTCTAACACATTTTCAGTGGAGTTTACTACCAGTCTATCCCTCACATGCTAGCCAAAGGACAAGGTTTATTAACCAACAAGATGAATAAAACTTAAAATGGTGTCTTCTCTCTTCCACAAAGCTTAAATGAATCAATACATCCTTCTATTACTGTCAGTCATGGGTAGGCTTCGCAAACGAAGATTTGTATTAACTAAATAAATTGGTGCTTTTAGTCACCACTCTGTATTTTAATCATGAAGTTTACCCCAAAACTTTGGCTGAGTTTAAAGAAAGAAAAAAATAAAACAAAAACTAAACAAAAAAAAAAAAACAAAAACCAAACAAAAAATCTAACAAAATAAAATCTTGATAAATCCTCAGACTACCTAGCGAAAAGGGAAACCTGATAAATCTTACACAGAAAATTTCATTCCTGCTTAATTCTTGTTATGATAACAGATTGTAAGTCAAACATTTTAAGATCTTGGGAAACTGTGGGATAACTAGCCAGAGCATTAGGCATAGAGCAAAAACATTTAGAATTTAAGTACTAAAAGGAACACTTATACCAACAGGTGGAAAAAATTGCAGCACTTTATCCCAGGGATCAACAGAAGTAATAAAAAATAATGTATGAAACATAAGCCATGTTGGCATTCCACAGTAATACAGCTCATAAATGCTATGTTTATGAGCTAGAGCAATTAACACATGCTGCTTGTCTTTGAACAAAGTATATTGACTTAGTTTTTAATAAAAGGTTGAACAATTCCTCTTTGTAGAAGTAGCTAACAGCCACACAGTAAACCTTAGTCTATCAGCACAGCTTCTGGAATCAAGTGGTAGCAAACTCTTCAACAGTTTGTAATCCATACAGATTTTTTTAAGAGGGTGTCACTACCTCAGGGACAGTGTTGGACTACAGCTTTTCAGGAAGGACAACCACATTCATGACAGGAATTTGGAAAAAACAGTTGGATGATGAAATGACAATAGGCATTCAGATATTCAGTCACAGAAGTACTCTTCAATAATCAGCAAATACATTTTAAATATGTGCGTGTGTGTGCGCGCGCATGCATGTGTGTATATTCCTGTCATAAAATAACTGTCGTTGCATGGTGGAAAGATCCTGCATCTCATTGACTTGCATGTCAGAGGATGATGTTAACATGGTTACAGTTAGTATAGGCTTAAAAGAAAAGGTGGAAATAAAACCTTGAATGAGTCAGTCTTGATAATGTGATCATGAAGCAGAAAAATGCTCAGAGTATGAAACGTGCAATCACAATCTACAATCAACCAAATAATTGTGGAGCTTTTTCCTTCTGTGCCTCTCAAGTAGATTCACACAAAATAAGTACAGGAAAGGGAAACATCCTTATGCACTTACAGAAAATCCTGATTCTTTCACACTTTGTGGGACAAAATGGCACACTAAATGTCTGTAAAAGTATTCAACTGAAAGTCAGTCTGGGACAGAAAAAACATGCGATGTCCTACACATCCTAGATACTTTAATATATTCAGATATTATAATTTAGAATGTAAAAAAAGAAATTAAAAAATCCTAATTCTTACAGAGCTGAAAGTTTGCATGGCAAATTGTACCACCTAAAATCAGCCTTTTCTTGATGGGACAAATCTTGGGTGTTGCTAATGTCAGAGAAAAAAGAAAAATGTGTTCAGAAAAGACAATGTTTTATGACCCTCCCACAATCCCTTAACACAGGGACACATTATTATCTTCCTATGTTACAACAAATGAAAGACTGCTCAGAATATAAGGACCCTCTCACGCATACGGAGGGCTGATACGAAAGCTGAATGGAGGAGGAACTATCTGAACTGTTCCTCCCATCTAACAGTTCCTGGCCGGTTGCACTAGAAAGGAAGAACACTCTCTGGCTGCCAAAAGGAAGGTTTCTGCCTTTTCATTTGCAGCATTCTCTTGCATCTCCCACTGCTTCCTCACACTAAAAGATAGGCTGTTGAAGAGTTTCTTCATAGTATTTTTTTCCCAACAAGCTCTTCTTGATAGATGACAGGGGTAATGGAAGTGTTGTGGACTATGGCAATAGAGAAAAATCAGAATGTTCAGAATTCATTTGTCTCCACTAAGCTTACAAGGTTTTTTGATGAGGTGGTCATTTGCTTCCATGTTGGATTCCTACCTTCATTATAATGCTCTTGAAATGCGTTGGGAGGGAAAACAGGCAAATTATCATGATCTGGTTAGCAAATATTTGAAAGAAATCACATTTTATTACCTGTGTTGCCGTAGGGCTTTCATGAATTTGTGGATTTTTATACTTCTAGGTATACTTCTCACATATAGCATAGCTAACAACCTCTGACCCTGTGTTAGCTGTCTTAAGGGTCAGATAATAGCTGGAACACTGCACAAGGAAACCATGTACCAGAGCTAAGGCAACTAGATACCATGTTAGTCAAAACAAGAAAGCAAAGCCCAGCAACCTTGGAGAAGCTCCAATAAGGCAAAGGGGTCTTAAGACCTCCAACTCAATTCTAAGAGAGGCGTGCCNGTTGCAAGAGTCATGTTCCCAACCTGTTAGGTGAAAGGGTTTTTCACCTGGGAGGGACGGGTTGTCCCTTGGTTGCTTCGGTAAGGCATAGCAGAGTGGCTCAGGGTGGCTGGAAACAGCCGGGTATTAAATGAAAGGGACGCCTTTCGGATTAATTTACTCTGCACGTTTTGAAGCGGTGGTGCTTGGATAAGAGCTCACGTGGTATTCCTGAGGCCATGAGTTCATCCTAGCACCGGTCTTTTCTATCTGTTACTTATCAACACGTGTTGTACTCCTTTATACATTTATACTTTATATACTCTTTTATACTCCTTTATATTCTGTACCCTGAAGCCCTATAAGTAAAGAACTCTTCTCTGCTTTACCCATATAAAGTTGTCTTGGAAAGGTTTTTTTCCCCTTTCTTAAGGCAACACTGGTAAGCAAAGAAGAATTACTAAAACTGATTATGATAAATCTCTACACAACTGACACGTTGTTTAAAGCTACCATCTTTAGACAAACTAATAAAAACCCTGCAAGTCTATAAACTGTACTGGGACAGGGAACACTGTTAATGTTTCTAAACAGCAGTTTTTCTCAATTTAGTTTGTTTTTCTACCTCTGTACTGCACGAGATAGTCTGCAAAAAACAATTTGCTAAGCAACAAAATTTTATCTTTAGCTCACACTTGCAGAAGTTGCTCTAGAATGCAGCATATTAAAGGCTGAGCTGATTTTCCATAAGCTTATTGAAGATAATTGTTAATAGAAGTGAAGTATACATTTTTAGATGAAAATGTGTATGAAAGGACAGTATACAGAATAAGACATACACTGGTTTAAAAATAAGATATAATGTTCAAATCAAATCACCAAGTAGCATCTAAAGTTCATTAACTTTTATGATGAGACTGTCAGTGGGGCAAAACAACCCCATTTTATTTTTTCTATTGAAATTTGTTCTGGGTTCAATCCCCATATTGGCCCCCACAGTCTAAGAAGCTGTTTGAAATGGCAGGTACCAGAGCCTCTGGACAGAGAGATGCTCTTGACTTGGGTGTGCATTTGGACTTTGGAGAAAAAAGTTTGCTTTAACCCAATGCCTGAAAAACAACGAATCAAGGAAAATATGAGCCTAACAGGTATTTAATGAAGGCTAACTTCCACCTAGAAATAGTTGCTGTAAGTTGATTGATTAGGAGTCATAGAAGCTGGAATTTTATCCCTAGTTTTTTCCCTGCTGCCCATTTAGACTGGATCCATACCACAGATTTTTACAAAAAATTAACCTGACCAGATGGAGATCCCGTAGGATGGACACTGTCAGTCCTGTGTGACCTAGCTGGTGAAGGAACTAGGTGCTGAAACCGGTTGTTTCAGTCCAGCATTCAACTGGTAAGATTCACATGTGCATTTTGAAACTGAAGATGACCATCATCAGCCTACTGCACAGAGTCTGACATGACTTCTTGTTGGTAGTATTGGTAATAGTGAAAGGCTAGGGATACACAGGCCTGAGAAATTACAGACCAAGAATGCCTGAGTGACAGCACCAATCCTTTAAATTGCAGGGAGGGAGAAAGGAAAAAACAACAACAACAAACAAAACAAAAAAGAAAATAGCAATAGTGGCAAATGCTTATAAAACATGCCTTCATAAATTTAATCTCACTTGCACTCTTGCAGTCACCGGTCATTGCTTTTTTGTACAGCTTTGTTAGATTTTTGTTGATTTGTGTGCCTATCACATAAGCTATAAAAATAAAAATTAATTATAAAATAAATAAAATAAATTTAACTAACCAGAGACCTGCAAAAAACAAATTAGAATTTCTTAAGGTTACTCAAGGAGAAGACTTTTTGTTATTAGAACTGCAACTGACTAAACTCTTCATTCAAGTATCCTCTGTGTTAGGTACAAACTCTTAATGAACTGACTTTTTTAAAGAGTAAGAGCACATTAACATCATATCTTAACTAGTGCAATTTTAATTTCACTCAGAATATCCCATCACTATTATGTTTTAAACTGAGTGCCTTTGGACATTATTAGCATTTAGTAGTTCTTCCAGTTTATCCTTTTTTCACCTATCTACTGCAGCCTCAAATGGATTTCCTTTGCTGGAAACAAATCATTCAAAAACAGAGAAAGCCTCTCTCTGTTTTCAACTTTAACAGTATTTTGTTTAAACTCCTCAACTTTAAGGCCCTGTCCCAAGGTTATACATGTTACCCTAGACTAGATACACGTGGTTTTATCCCTCTCTAGATGACCTCATTTTTTCCTTTCTCTCCACTTTCTTCTTTCGAGCTCTCACCTGGCACATACTTCTGCTATGCAGAAGATGATAAGACTTTTGTATGGTATTACCCTTTTTGTCTCTCAAGAGGTCATAGAAAACCTTCCAATTGAGAATCTGCCTCATTCTATCTCTCAATCTTGCCCTCCATCTTCTCACCTTCTGCTTTCAGCACTGCTAATACAGATGCACAAGATGTTCCAACTCCTCCCAACTCCTCATTACTGCAAGGCTTTACTAGTACCTAGTCACCAGCTGGGTCAGGGCTGTGTCTTGTGAATGGTTTGGAAACAACCCCATTCCTTGCATCTTAACTACGATGCAACTTTTCAGCAGTGTGGAGAATAACCTCTAGTAGTGCAAAATACACATGCAGAGACAGTTCTTAGTCTGAGGACTGCAATTCCCACAACAAGCTTCTAAGTCACGCACATGAGAGCATCTCTCAGTTAAATGGCTATTTCTAAACCTAACAGCTTGGTTAAACAATTATTTAATTATATACTGCATAGGTGTTAGCAGAAACACTTAAGTATTCTTTTTCTTAAGAACAGCTTTTTTAAGTATGTATACATACATCTGCATATGTATAAAAGTATACACACACATATATTAACTTATATGTTCTTTATACAAACACAATTAATTAGATTTCTTTATCCCTTGAGAGTATATATCTTCTTAAAGGATGTATTTTTTCCTATACCTACATTTTAGAAACACTTCACAATGCTGCTCTAGAAACTGCAGCCAATCCAATGATATGTGGTAGCAGTTCACAATCCAAACAACGGTTCAGCTTTGCCTACCACTGATTACTTACAATTCTCATTGAGCACACGCATAGTGAAAAGTCATGTGGATGAAGGTCATAAACCATTGGAACACTGAAAGATTTTACAATTAATTGTGTAGAAGTCCAAATAGTTCAGCTTTTAGACATGGCAAAATTTCACCTAGCTAAAAAAATGAACATTATTGAGCTGTTTAGTAACACATGGCAATACGGTACCAATTTTCAAAGACATTTATGTAGGCTGACCATAAACCAGCAAAATTAGGCAAAGACTTCAAGTAGATTAACACGGGATTTCTTAGGGTCATTAATTGCCAGGACCACAACTTGATGTCTCTTATAGAGGCAGCACCTCAACAAGTAGTACCCCAAGAGCTCCACTCTTCACTCCAGTCTGCAGGCATTGACATAGTGTGAATTCAGGAAAGTGAGATCTGCACCAGGTACTGCCAAGATTTCTTTCAAATGCCTAATGTCTTCCATAAGTCTCCCATCCAAATAAGTTGAGTACTTACCATATTTAACTGATTACATCTGAAAGATTTAGAACACAGAACATGGCTGCAGGCATTCAGGGAGACGCTGCAAGAAAACACACACTACCATGGTGAAAGCATTTTTATTGCTTGGTGATTTCATCATCTACAGAATATTAGAAATGTGAAATTATTAAAGATTAAAAATGTTCTCTAAAAGCTATTACTGCCTCCTGTTTAGGCAATACCTTCAGATATGAGCTCCATGAAAATCACAGTCTTCAGGTTTTGAAAATTTGTAACTAGGAATGCTATGTGTGACAAATATTTAATAGCTGAAGAACTACCGATAATGAAAGAAACGGTATATATAAACAATGTGGCCTTCTGAGCAGCAGCAGTTTCTATGACTTTGTGCCACAGAACAATAGTACTGAAGATAAAATACTAAAAAATACTGAAGACATAGAGGTGTACAAGAAGCTCCAAGAAAACTGAGTTTATCTTAAAATCTGTGGAGTCTAAAAGCAACACTTCAGGCAATGGCATTCAGCTGCCCAGCATTAAGAGGATAATACAGAAGGAATAAGGTAGACCACCATCTTCAATGCCTTTATCGTGTGAGGAACACCAATCTCTCATTTTGAACGGACTGCACCACAGATAAACACAGTAGTAACATACACCTCACCCAACTTCAGAGAATTACCTGCCAGTCCTACAGAACTAAAAAAACCTTTAAAAAACCTTTCCTTTCTCTGGAAACCAAAGATTATAAAGACGTATTCTCAGGAAAATGTATAGCTGAATCAAGAAAAAGCTTTTTCAACTGAAGATTTGAGGAAGTGAATATGGCTGAGAAGTGTCTATGCATGTATTTCTTGATTTAAACAATCAGTTTAACTTAAGAGCTACTTTTCTGGGACTTTGAGGAAAAAAAGTTCAAAAACTACATAAAATGCAATTCCTCCTCAATAGCCTCCAAAAGTTATTCAGGTTTCTTGGTGCTGAAAATGACATGTCCCCTTTCTATGTATGTTCAAACCACTGAAGAAAATTTTCACAGCCCACATCGTTCCCTTAAAATGTTTGCATTGCACATCTATTTCATTAGCAAAATTTCTCTTCACAGACAGATCATAGCTTTTATCAAAACAGTTTCACTCCCAGGGTAACACAACGTAGAGCAATTCTTAATGGCTTTATAGGCTTTCATGTGATTTCAAAAGCAGAGGCAAGAGTCATAGCAAAAATTTTACTGTAATCGAGACAAAGTGGCAAGAGAATACAAAGGGCAAAGCCAAAGAAAGGGACAGAGGATGAAGAGAACGTGAGCTCTGAGCAAGGAGGTAACTTCATGGCAAAAAAATAAGTCACTATACTCATTACTTGACATATATTTAATTGAACTTCAGACTGAAGAGACTTCCCACAAAGTAGGCTAAAGTGGTCAGACATAGGTATGAACAGTTTTCTCCCTGTATACAGAGAGCAAATGCATTAAGCTAAGAGAGAAGACAGACTCTCCCCCAGGGAGAACTGAAATTTGTTCTTAACCAAACATTTTGGTGAAGTTTCCTGCCTACCACATAGTTTAGTGTCAGCTAAAAGCAGAACACAAGAAAGTCACTGCAGACTATGACAAATGCAAGGATTGCATCTCTCCTACAAAATAGACCTTTCCCGTTACAGCCATAAGTAAATGACAAAAAGACAGTGATTTTGTTCACAGCCAAGAGAAGTGGACTTATTCCATCTCATTTCACAACACCTGTCATGGACAGCAGCTTTAATGCCTGCATGTGCTAAGGGTCCCCAGAGCTTCCTCAAGAGTTGTATGGCTCTTTTCCTCATTTGAATGCAACAGGGCACCAAAAACGTATCTTTCCGTACCCAAGGATGTATCAGCATTTAACAAAGATTACTGCAAGAAGACTCCAAAGGCAGCTTTAAGTCTACAACTTGCATTAATTTATTTACTTAGGAAAAGCTGAGTTTTGCAAAAGTTGACATCTCCCTTCCAAGAAAGCTGCCAGAGCTGGCAGGAGTAGACTGCTTCTACACTGCAATGACTGAGCTGTTTGTTTCGTATGTGTTGCAGAACTGGTGCCAACCTGAAGACACAGGCATGAACTAAACTGCATAAGGAATACACATACACATGAGATATAACACATGTGTATCTAATACCTATTATAAAAGTTTAAAAACTCTGAAGAAACATTAACACTGGAAATAAACAGTACACACAGGATTTCTTTTTTTCCTAAATTAGATATGAATTTCTATCATGAAAAGATCTGAATTAGACAGTCAACATGCAACCAGAAACATTAACTCCATCAGCAGACTCCAGTATTCATTCAGTATTTTTCCCTGCTACAATAGCTGCAGAGCAAAATGGGAAACTACTACATATTTGTCTTACACAGATGTCCAGCTTTAGATTCACATAAGACTTGAAAAAGAAAGTCCAATGTTCAAAAATATTCCTTTGAGCTCCTTTGGGGGTTTCTGATAATGTATGTGTTTATTTGCAATCACTTCAGAATGAATATCAAAGAAGAAAATGACAAATGACAGAGGATAAAGTTGAAAGACCAAAAGGCTCTTTTCTAAGATGCACTGAATAGCTTCCTTTCACTTGAATTAAAGCCTTCCACAGTTAACATTATGTTAACATTAAGCTCTTTGTGAGATGACACCATTCTTATCCACTAACAATTTGCTTGTTAGGAGGTACAAGTCGACTTGGCACAACAGCTAGCATTTTCCACATGGGAAGTGATCATGCAGTACAACACATTCCTTCTTGTACTATCATAGCATCTGCCTTTGCTGTTGAGGTATTTGTGCCAACCAGGAACATTCCCTTTACACAAGAAAAGGTAATTTTTACCTGATATTGCAACATCATGTTTAGGATGGCAGTTTTCCAACAGCAATATACAACTACTGTACTAGTAAGTTTTAACACGAGTGAAATATTCTGCCAATCAGAAGCTCGATAGGTGAAAATAGGCAAAGATGACACTGACCTAGCAGTACTAACAAAGTGAAAAATGGTGATGATTATATAGAGTGATGAAGTCTTAAAACTGATAAATGCAATCCTGAGCTGCAGTAGCAAGGCTGTACACTGAGCACCACTGCAGAAGTTACAGGTAAGTTCTCACACACAGTCCATATGTAATCCTGATCACATCTTTTTAAAAAGATTAACAAAAAAGAGACTGAAGCAAATGAAAGGAAGGGTGATTAAGGGAAGAAGAGGATCACAGATTCTTGTACCTTGCTGAATAAAAGCTCTGTACTGGTTATCAATATGAATACAAGGGATGAAACAACAGCTTTCTAAAGTAAATGGTAACAGCTCATAGAAATAAAAAATGGCCACATATTTGCCTCAAACAAGTTTAAAGTGCTACTTATTATGACAACTGCATTTATACAACACTATTCCAATGGGACAGGACAAATAGAAATAGAAAGCCCTATTACTTTAGATGGAGACCATTGCATTAAAAAACGTAATGATAGGATGTTTGGAAAGCATCTTAAATAACTCCGTAGAGTGTCTCAATGAGTAGAAACATCAACCAGTTGATACACAGTTGAAATACAACAGTGCTGCTGGTTTATTTTCTGTACCAAGTAACAGATGCCAAAAACTCTACTTAACATCTCTGATTACTATGTATTTTTCCCCAGTGAATGAAAAATAATAATTATACCACAAAACATAAAATTTTTCTTGGAACTGTTAAAAAAGTAACAGAGTAACCTTTTATGATTCTATCCCTGTACTAGTCATTAAAGCCACTCTTCCCATATAACTGAAATACTTAAATTAGCAACTATTTTTGTTACCTACCTACATGATCCTTATGGACATGACAAAGACAAAAAGTTACCTCATTTGTACAGGCTAGCATCTAGTCTGCAGAAACAGCCTTATTTCAACCAAATTGATCAATATAATTATGGATAAACAGAAAGAACTAAATAAAAAATTCAACCAGGGAAGAACAAATCCCCTCCTCCCACAACTCAGGGCATCACATTTTATTTCAAGTTTGAAAGAATATAGAGTGCACCTACATTGAAGGTTACATGGATATTAAAACTAGTAAAAACATCAGCCAGCTTGTTTTTGTTGGCCACTTCACAGATTTATGACAGAACTGCTAAGTAAATCTATTCAAAGGCTATTTCCAAGGAAAACAGTATGTCTCCAAATGACGTTCAGCAATGAAAAATTAACAATGAAGTTATTTACTAAAATTATGAGTATAGTACTAAACCAAACATTCCAATTAGTTTCAGCAAAGTTCTTTTAAATTGAGATGAGCAGGAAACTTCTGCAGTTCTGGACTTACCCCACAGGAATGCTACTATGGAAGCACATTTTCAGACAAAAAAGTAGGTATCACCAGTATTCAGAATTTTGAAAAATTTGAATGCTCCTATTTAATCAGTAACTAACATACTCTCAGGAACATATTTAACATGGTCGTTCTGAGGTCCTCAGTTAGATTTTTCCCCTTCTGATCTAATGAAATTTTATCAGCTTTTTATCAACAGCATACACAGCCAATGGAAATCTTAGTCAGATCAGTATGGAAGCTTAAGTGCTTTCACATCCCTCAATGCACTAGCAAAACACAGGCAGCAGGTGAATACTATGGAAGATAACTGGCATATTTAATAGGAACATAACATTCTAACATTGGACTCTCACTTGGGGATGAGGGCCCTACAATCCCACATAGTTCAAGGCACAACAATTGCTAAAATAATCATCAGTCTCTAGAAACAGTTGGTAACAAACAAACTAAATAAATATTTAATGGTCTTTATGATTATTCAGTGCTCAAAGTAGAATAAAAAGGCTAATGGCAATACCCTGCATTATACTTAAAAATATATCTAAATACCTACACACACATATATACACACATACATCTACATGGACATACACACAGAGAACCTCAACACCACATCGTGTCTTAAAACAAAAACACATTAAAGAAGTCACACTTGTGTGGACGCAAACCAGTTACAAGCAGCTGATTCGTAGTAGCTGTTTTCTAACAGGCCAATCTCAAACACATATCAGTCTGTTATTCCAATCTACCTACTTCCAACACTTTCCTCTCCTGCCTCTAGCATAGAATCATAGCCTCATCAAGGCTCGAAGAGACCTTCAAGATCATCAAATCCAACCACCAACCCAATCTGCCTACCGTTAAGCAGATTAACATTCCCAGTCAATTTGGTGTGGTCTACAAATTTACTGAGGATGCACTCAATACATCCAGATCATCAATAAAAATGTTACACAGGACAGACCCCAAAACCAAGCCCTGAGGCACACTGCTAGCAACCAGCCAACAACTGGATTTAGCTCCATTCACCATAACACTCTGGGCCCAGCCCTCCAGACAGTTTTTTAACCTGTGAAGAGTCAGTATACCCACTCAAGCCGCAAGCAGCCAGCTTTTTTAGGAGCAGTGCAGATAAAATAATAAAGCCACTGCTGTTTGAAGTACTTTTCCAGTAATGACTCAGGAAGCTCAGACTGGGCTGGGCTAGTTGATAAGGGTAATGAAGAAACAAGACCAGTCTTAATTCACTCAAGGCCTTCTGCCCCGTTAGGACTATACATCTTTTATATCTCTCTCCCATGACAGAGTCACCATCTTCAAGTATACACACCAGCAGCACAGTATGGATTGGAACTTAAGAACAGAGCCTGAAGTTAGGTTTATTCTTGGATTTAGTAGAGCAAAAACTAAGGCTAACAGATTTGGAACAGGGGACACGAGCACCAGCTTACATAGCTAGGATGAAGGAATGCCCAACACATAAGTTTCAATACAGAATTCTTTCTTGAAAGTGCAAACAATAACCAATTTTTGCAAAGATGTAACAAACACACTCCAAAACTCTGAGCAAGCCTCAAGCATCAAATACCCAAAAGAAACACATACATGCTTACATGACCATCTTGGACACACTTATACTACAATTCCCAAAATTACTACAGACAAACACTAAGAAAAAGTATTTCATACTGTTTGACAACATTTTCTATTACAGTCAACTACCCTCAATTAGGTGCCATTAGTTGCCCCTATGACACGAAGAAAAATATGTCACAAAAATTTAGAGAAGAATCAAAAATACTAGCACCTGCTTTCATTCATTCTAGCAAACCAGATTCATACTTAAGAGATTACTTTAAAACAACAGTTAAAGATATCAAAAGCACATAACAAAACTGTTTCATTTGTTGAACTAAGCACTTTACTAAAAGCTTGGTCATCAGCTACATTCATTGGAGCTGAATTCCCTGACTTCTGGAACTGAGACTCACTGCACTGCAGAAATTTTGCCCCAAATTGATAAAAAGTGACAGAAAAAGACATGGTGTTTTATGATGATCAATAATACGAAGCTGTGCAATTCTGACAGGGTAAGAACTGGTCCCTAAGATGGGCCCTTTCCATGATGAAAAGTTATTACGATAATAGGTGTGCTACAGTCTGTAGCCAGAAAGAGAAAGCTTCCAAGGAAAGACAAAAAAAATCTATGTTAAATTGAAGCCAAAATACACATATATACAGACCAGAAGGAACACAGATGTAACTACCAAGAGAAATTAAAAACAAACTGAAAGCTAAACTCTTGAGCTTTCTATCAGAGTTACTGCAGTAAGAACACAGAAGCACAGCTTATGCTCCAAAAGACCTTCACTGGTGCCACTGGAAGCTTGATTATCAACTAGGCACAAGATTTAAATACATGCATACACATATGTATATATATAGGCATATACATATGTACATACACATGCATATTTCCAAGCATGCAGATTTGAAGCATATGCCTCATATAGCAGCTAAAGCCACACATATTTCCACTGCATTTAGGCCATATATACTACTAAAGAAATGCTGCATTTCTTCAATGCACCTGCTTCTACACCATGAGGAGCTCGTTCACATATGCTGCACTCAGAAAGGGCCTCATGAACAACATCTCCCTTATGCCAGTAAATGCAAAGTCAAAACAAGCAGTGTCCTTCATGAACAAATTATTGTCCTTCAGATGTTAATTTGCCCCTGAATGGTCATAAAGAATAATAATAATGAAGAAAAAAAAGGCAAAATGTTTAGGGACTCAAATGCACTTTACAGAACTCCTTTTGAGTTTCTAAAAATATTTTATCACAAGCTAAAAATTAAAAACAAAGACAATCTGTCCACTCAGTACCTCAGGTTTCAACCTTCAGTATTCAACTGCCTTGTTAAACCAGCATATTCCAGAATACTTATTTTAAGCTTTCTTTTTTTTAAAAAAAAAATATATATATATTCAAAAAAGTTACTTGACTAAAACTAAAACTCCAACCAATGTGGAAAATATATCTCAAAATTATTAAATAAAAGATAATGGAAAATGTGTCTCAAAAGTACTACATTAAAAAAAAAGCCAACAAAAAAAAAACAAGAAAAAACCAAACTCAACCAAAAACAAAAAATCAAACAAACAAACACAAATCACTTTTCCCTTCCTAGATTCATTTTAAGACTAAATGATACATAAAACAGCATGCGAGAAGTCTGCATCAGTTTCCAGGCTGCTTATCCTCCTCCAGAATTTCCCAAAATTATTCCTCTAGTTCATGATGTTCTTTATTTTCTGAAGTATATGAGTGCTGTAAAAGAATTCTTACAGGCAGACCAAAAATCTTTACTTAGTGTAATACTCAGAAGACAAAAATATTGCAGATGGTGTGGAACTACACATTTATTTGCTGCCCAGTTCCAAAAATGTACTAAAAAGTGATCAACCTGTGCACTCATCTTGAGCTTAAATCAGCATCCCGCAGAGGTCGGATGGAAAAAACTCCTCAAAGTGTAGCAATTCTTGCTACACTTTCAATAATATATGATGAGTTTATACATTCCTTCTACACAAGAACTGAAAAGAGCTGGAAACCACAAAATAAATAAATTATGAAGACCTACAATGATCCAGCTAAACTTCATACTTAATTGTGTATTTGAAGAAAACTCCCAAGAAAAATACAAGCTGGAATAGTAGTTTGAAATCTTATTCTTCTAAAAAAAGACATATCCTATTTTTGGAACTTCATGAAATACTGTAGTATTCATACTACATACCGTACTACATACTCTATTCATACTAAATAATGTAGTATTTAATTAGGTTTCAAAAGTACATTTAATTAGCACTTATTTCAAATAATTACTGTAACTCCTATCTGTTTACAACTTCCAGCTTCTCTCCTTGTGAGCATTTTCTATTTCAGTGGAAATGTGTCTTTTGATGTCAAGAAATGTGAAGTTGAGAAGTAAAAGTCACGAAAATGTTACCTCTGGAAGATTTTCGTATGTCAGGATAAGAAGAGATACAAAGAAGAGCCCAGAACACTAGTAACAGAACCATCTGGGAGGGAGTAAGAGGAACTAACTTGTGAACTAACCAGTGTCTTTGTGAAGCCTAAACACTCTTTGAGTAATTCTCTACTATTTAATTTTCCTGCAACAAACCCTCCATCTTCAGAAAGGCTCAAGTAGGACAGTTTAACAAAACTCTTAGTCAAAGCATGACCAATAACCACAATCAGATCTGTACATGTGAAAGGGAAACTTATTTTAGAACACATAGGAAAGAAGAAATTTAAAAAAAATATTTCTGAAAATATCTATAGGAGCTACTGCTTCCCATGTGGTTTCATTGACTTGATTATAAGGTAAAGTACAGAAAACTATTCAGGTTAAAAAGAAAACATCAGGGTTTCATTGTGCTTTGTTTCATAAATTCACTTAAAGCACCAATTCCTCTGTCGACCCTAATGTAGAGAAGTTCTTCATGTGCCAGGTTTTTAAAAAATCAAGCTTAATACTTGCATAATAATAAGGCACTGTTGACTGATGATGTGATGGGATTAAATGAGATGATTCTTACAATAGTTGTTCCACAATTGCATCAGGTCATGAAAAAACTATTTTTCAACACCTAGACTTCTGCACTAGGCATCTGTGGAAGAACCACTTGGATATATTCAACTGCACAGAAGTCTTGAGAAAACATTACCAGTAAAATGAGAGTAAATTGGAGAAAAAAAAAATCTAACATGCTTAGCTTTAAATATCCAGAGAAGTTGAGAGATGGTTTAGGTTACCCACATAGAACTAAAAACACACATTTAATCATTTAAAAACTTTTGCTTGTCCTTTATTAAGTCAAACAATAGCTTATTCTCAAAGATGGAAACCTTTCAAATACTTGCTTTAAGAATATACAAACACTCACAACTGACTGAGAAGCTGTTAGCTAGCCTGCAATAGTCCTGCACATAAATAGCTGCTGGCATCTTAGATGAAAACACGTTAAGAAGGAAGGTGTAGCCATGCATTCTTCATCATGGACATGAAAACACTCCCCCAAAGTCTTTGCACCTTGGTAACTCAGTGCCAGGAGTCAGAATTACACAGCTGTCAAACTCCAATAAAGTACTAGCAGTATTTCCTCTTGGGTCAGAGCAGAAAAGACAGGACGCTCAACCATAAACCAAGCCAGAAACCTTAGAGAAGCTAGCTCTCAGCCAGGCTCTTGGCTTCATGGGTCAGATGCCATCATACAATGGACCACAGCCATGGGCTTGTGTGCTCTCCTGCACATCTCTGTGGTAGCTATGGCAATGCCATCCTCCACAATAAAGACCCCAAAAAAAGGTATTTCCAATTCTTGTCATTGTGCTGAGCCCCATGAGGGAACACTTACAACTCAATAACATCCAAGTACCATAGACAACTCTGTTTTCTCACCATGGATTTCCACAACTCCCAGCCAAGCTGATCATGGCAGGATCAAGAAGGGCCAAGAACACAGGGAGTTCCCAGGGTACATGAACCCAAGTGAGGCAGTCTCAGGAAGTGTACCCAAATTCTCCAGGTAAGAGAGCAAATGAAGAACAGGAAGTTACTCACAAAGCCAGAGAAAGAGCAGGGAGTCTGCATTGTGCAGCCAGGGCAGGCAGTTCAGGTGAGGACCAGACAGAGGCCCAAAGGGCAAGAGTAATGACCCAATTTAGCAACATGGTTACTGCAATAAGATATGCATTTAATTATTTTCATTTATTTGTATCATGTACACAGAAACAGTATACTACAATAGTATGAAAATATAGGTCACTTTTCTAAGGTGAGAATCACATAAGCTAAGGAAGTTTTAGAAGTACATTTAATGTCACTGTAATCAAACAGATATTACTAACAAACAGTTAAGACAGCACACAAACAATCCTGTATTAGTAACTGAACACTTATGCAAACAGCTCTGAGGTCCCTCAGAATTCTGGGGTCATTGGGTTTCTCTCCATGTACTGTCAGAGACCCCTGCTGCAGGGGTTGACTCTTCCATTCATTTTTATTCTAGGATCACTTATAGTTCACTCTGGTTTTGGGTTTTTTTAAATTAAGTTTGCAACTATATAACTACCTAATGAAGCTGCTCAAACCCGCTGCTTCAAGGCCAATTAGTCCAGTATCCAAACAAGCAAAATACCATCCTATCATCATCAAAGGCATATACACCTCTAATGCTTCTGCTTGGTGTAGGGTTGAACTCTAACATCCTCGTCAAAGAGAGAGATAAAGCCTCAAATGAAAAATTAGAAGATATCAGGAAGGAAAACTTAAAAAGGAAAATATAAATTATTACTAGAGCAAGACAGAAGAGGGCTTATAAAGGTTCCAGAACCTTCAGAGACAGTCAAAATACCAATGCACTGTAAAGGAAATATTTTTGAGGATGCAGCTTGCTCCAAAGAGGCATTTTCCCATGATATTTACTGTAATAATTGCTGTAAACACTGGGAATCAACAACAAATAGGGTATTAGAGAGCCGTTTTATTTAAAAAATGTTACAGTAATGAGACTGTATTCTATCATTGTCACAGAACTCACGAAAAGGAAAAAAAAACAAAGGGAAAAATAGATATATTAATAACGTGAACTGTTTGTATGTACAAGGTCCTGTATTTTCTTTTAGCATCAAGACACACATTACCAAAAGATTAAAAGTGTATGGAGTGTTTTGCATAACATAGTTTTTAAGTTCAAAATGAATACAGCAGGCAGGCCTTGGACTCGACAATCCTTATGAATCCTTTCTAACATGAGATAGTCTCTGCTCTTTTCTCCCACACAAGGGGAAAAAAGGCCACAGAAAGAAAACTTTTACAAGCATTTGAATAAATATTACAAATATACCAATGAATTGTCTTTAGATATTTTGCTGCATTTGTCGCTTCTCCTTTCCTTAAAAAAAAACACATTCTCTGATAGTATTTACACCCTGATAATGTTTGATTTCTATTTCAATTGTTATAGCCACATATATATATACATGTATATACATACACAGCATTTTATTTTGTCCTTTTCTGGAACTACACTATTTAATCTGATAGAAACTTAGATTAAAAATGACAAAATGGCCTTCTGAAACCAGAAAGATAACTTAAGAAGAAAAGGGAGGGAGGTAAATAAAGCAATCAGCCCTTTATTCTAAGTAGTCCTCTATAGTCAAAGCCTTAAAAAGCTAAGGAAGGAACACACAGCATCTCAGGTTTCCAACTACATTTTTGTTTCTAAAAAAACCAGAACACACGAGTCACTAGAAATCAAGCTAATTTATTCATTCCTTTAAAATGAAAACATTTCAAGGCTGAAAAATTAGTGAAAGAGAGTGATAGCTTGAAAAATGGATTCTCAAAGCACAAAAGCAAAAGGCCCCTTTTAATGTCTACAGTTTCTGATTTGGGGAAGCAGAAGATGCTGAAAGGCTTTTTACAGATATATTTTAGACAAATTTGTCAGGTTTATTATACCTTAACCTTTATGGCATCATCAAAACTGAAGGATAAATTAAAACTCAATTGAAAAAAGATACTGGAATAAGTGTGGATCTTCTGTAGAAAGAAAATGATCCATCAATACAATGCTTCTAGCAGATACTTCCTCATGAAGCAAGGAAATGGACTAGATTTAGGCTACATTTCAGCTGTTGTTTGGAGGCAATTTGAAAGTAAGCTGCTGTCAAGTGGGCCGTTTGACACTCTCCTGGCCCTTCATTCCTGGTTGACTATGACCACCTCTTCTTTCTTCTGATACTCATGGTCAGCAAGGCTTTGCCCTGAATACTGATTCAGTTGAAAGAAATGCTTTTGTTCAAGTCCATATTTCAAGCAGATCCTGCCCCGGCTTCAGCTAACCAGGGGGCTGCCCAAGTCTAACAGAACAGGACTGCAACCAGGGGGACAAGAGCCTGAGTGCTTTTTGACCTCCATTCCTGACAAGAGCCCTAAAAACCCCGTTATTAGATTCACTCTCTCAGCAATCTAACAACAAGTTCTTTATTTAGAATGGAGAAGCTCTATCAGCAGGCACAGAGAGAGGGTCACCTTTGAACCTGACTTCAAATCTAGTAGAACTAAACACTATAATGTTGCAAATATAAGAGTGGTTCGTTGTAGGCTCATATACATCTTTTTTTCTTATTCGCTCTTACAACAAAGAGTAACTGCCACAGAAAAAAAAAAAAAAGAGTTGTAACCCTCTCCTTGCCAGCAAGCATATTATGCATATAAGCTACCATATGCCTACTTGCTAACCCTAAGTGGCAGCAGAATAAACTCTGACAGGCAGCCAGTCTATACCAGCTGAGCTCCCCAGAAAGAGATCAAGCATTTCAGGTTTTCTCTCAAACTCTGATTTATTTCACCCTCACCAAAAAGAAACTTTCTGATCCAGTTCTTAGGAAAGGAATCTAGTAAAAAATGAGGCAACGGTGATTAAACTCTTCTGGAGATGAAAATTTTATATGAATTTTAATGAAATTGTTTCCAGTTTATAGTAGTCTTCAGCAACACATATGAATGAGATACAATGATACTTCTTACCAAAATCAACTAAGTTCATAATAATTTTTGCAGTTCAATGGGCCTTGGTCTAATATTTACATACAACAAGAGGACTTCAGGATGAAAGTGCAACTGGTTGTACAGGGAGTCCTGGCCCCAACCTTAGATTTTACACACATGTATCTGAGAGAATATTCCCCTTCTAGAACACAAAGAGTGTTTCTGATCCAGCACAGGAATGAAAGAGCACACAGCAACAGTTTCAGTGCCCTAGGGAAAAAAAAAATCACCCTTGTCACCACCTCATCTAACAGTCTGCAACGTGTGGATCTGCTCAGGTGCAGTATCAAACAGCTGCACAGCACAAACTATGTCAAAGCACAAACACATCTTCTCTCTGGACGCCCTGTTTCACTCCTTCCCTTCTACATAGATTTAGCGTTGGGATAACATCCTAAGCAGCTTTCTCTTAATCATCTGCATTTTCCAGAGCAGCTATTGTACTAGCAATAAAGATTCTTCAGAATCAAACAGAAATACTAGTCAGAAATGAGTACGTGCTATTGCAATGCCCCACTTTTTTTTCTTTTCTTCCATTCCTTACTATGTACACATAGGTCCTTCAAGAGCAACTGACAGCCAGGACTGGTGCCACTCCATTGCAGATCCCGTAAAAACATGTTTTTCTTTCAAAAAGTTTGTTTTCAGGCTCCAATCCTACCATGAAAAGCTCAGTTTCTACATAGTCATATAAATCAGTCTCCAGAACCATATTTTTTCACTCCATCACTCTTAAGCTTAGTACCTGGAGCCAACATTTCCTGACATTCAACATCAAAAGAAATTATAACCGCTTCGATAATGTTATCTATGATCAGTTTTCTTCCCTTCCCCAGACTTTTCCCCCAAGAAGACAAACCAGAAAAACAAAACCAAAATCCCTTCCAAGACAGTTCTGCCATCTGATACAGATCAGCAGGCATCACACACCTGTAAGGATTGGAAAATAAGATTTGTACAGACATAGCCCAAACACATTAGAGTGTAGATTCAGCAGCTGATGTAGCATGCAGTTTGGATGCCTGATTAAGAACCACTAGTCCTACATTAATTTCCATCAGCACCATAAATGCCTCCCCTTCTCTACCAGTGCAACAGGTGTATTATTTTACATTGGCTTTTTTTACAGGTATCGAAATAGTCTCTAAAAGCACCTTTCCATTATGAAGTAAAGGTTTTCCCCTCTAAGATTTCTACCTAATTGGTACCAACTATCCAATATTTACTTTTGTTCACCTGTTTACATACGCGGCAGCCTACTAAATCCATTTTTAAAAGGCCACCTTTCCCTAGGTCATTGAAAAAAAAAACACTAATCCACAAAATTATTTTTCCTGTCTTTTTGTCAAATAGCACATAACCACTTATTGTGGCTTATTTAAAAAATCTTTCCTGATCAATGAAGGAAAGCCACAAGGGTGAGCATATATTAATATTAAAGAACTGGTCAAAATAACTAAAATCATAGTCATGATATTAGCTATAGCCCTTTACCCCTTCCGGCAGTTGTACACTTAGTCTGTTTTTATCTACAAAGACAGTCCTGCAAATAATCACAATATTTTCACAGAAATAGGCCTGAATTTTAGTTATAGGATCATAAATAAACTTTTTGGGTACTGCAACTCATTTTTATGACTTCAGAAAACACTACTACTGAATAAAGTAATTTGTCCATAATATTAGTTCAGCATAAGAAAATTTTGTTACACTGCATATGTCCTTAATACAGTCTAACACTGTTCTACAGGAGGAAAACCACTATTAATACTGTATCAGAGACACAGGCAGTGCAACAAATTTCATTTCTGCAAAAAAAAAAAACCCTAACCAGACAACCCCTATTTCTACTTTTTCCAATAATGAACTTCATTAAAATACATCTGAGTAATTAAAAAAACCCACATATTTTTAGAGACTGTGATGCAGAAAAAACAGATATGCCACGTGCTTATCTAAACCCAAGTTCCTCAAAAGATCCAACCTGAACAGCGTAAGTCAAATACAGCAACTCTCTATTAAGGATTATATGTAGAAACGTTCCAGGTAATGCCCTAGCAACTTACAACACACCAGTGCTTAAACATGGACGCAGTAATTGTCACCTATGAAAACCGAAAGACACAAGTAGAAAAAAAATCTGCTTACAGCAACATGGTGTGAATGTTCTCTTTTCTCCTTACAGCCCACAGTTCACATTCTGAGGCATGTATTAAATAAAACTTGATTATGTTGGAAAGAGACTGCAGATACAGCTACTTATGTTGCAACACGTAAAACACTGTAAAGAAACAGCAGCTTGCAATTCACACTGTCACTTACCTCGTATGACCAAACGCACTGAGTTCCTCCAAATCTTCGGACACACCTGCCCACCTCTACATCCTCATGAGTAGTGTACATTTCTCGAAGGCATTCACCTATATGTGGCACCATCCTCCTGAGAACCTCCCGGCTGAAGATCATTCCTGGCCCTCCCATGCAGAAATTTTCTCCAGGCTCCAGCCCAAGTTTTCCAAGTTCTTCAATATTACCCAGACCAGTCTGTCCCAAATACAGAGGTTTACTGCTGTTCAGTGAGCGAAGAAATTCCTCCAATTTTTCACCTAAAAAAAAGATTACTGTTATTTCTTTGACTTCTCTTCTAGCTATCTCTTTTCCCGTAGTTCAAGCTTTTAGAAAAACATAATAGGCACCTAAGACTGTCACAGGTAAATCACTTTCAAAGCAGAATCCTACAACTAACTGAAAATATCCTTGGACAAGTTTACTTTTTCTTTCTTTTTTGCAATTACCTTTTCCTTCAGCCAAAAGTCAGAATATGATCAAAATTAAATTTAATCACTAAATGTTCCTCTGTTCAACAATACTGACGGAAAGTACTCACTTGCTAATTTAAAACTCTCTCTAAAGTTGGACAATTTGGACAACAAGGTTTCAAGTTGGGGGAGCAAAGCAAATCAAAATAAACCAAATAAAACACTTTTGATACAGACCAATTTTCTGGGAAAAAAAGGTAACATTCAGGTCCTTTTCAAATTATTTCCAGTGCTACAATGTCTACACTCTTTCCCTTCAAACCTCTTATCTAGTTCTCTTAAGAAATTTTTACTTCATATTTACTTGAAATTCAAAGTTTTTGGATAGGTTTAACTTGGCACGGGGTAACCAATTAAAAGCAGGTTCATTACAACTTCGAAATGAACCCAAACACCGACAACTTTGCATTTGTAACTGAATATACACACATATATACAAGTGTACGTGTGCCAGTATTTGACAGGTGAATGACATATATGAGCAAGAAGCCTACTAAACGACTCACAGTCAAGTGACAGACTGGGAAGGGTACAGATACCTTCAGTGAACTTACAACAGTGTAAGCAACCAAGCTCATAACCTGGGCTTATTTACGCTTACAACTTCATCTTCTCTTTCCCGAGTCCAGGACACATCACGAATAACCGCACAGCAACAGGCGCAGACCAAAACGAGAATATCATGTCCTAACGGTGCCATGGAACGCGCAGGGTGCAGGACCGGTGCAGTCCGGAGAGATGCGCTGCACGGAACGGCAACTTCACACGGAGCCGCGGCGGCTGCGTTTGCTCACCCCAGGGTCGGGGCAAGCGGGAAGCTGCTACTGCTCCCGAGGAGTCCCGCATCGACTCCGCCAGGGGAGCTGGGACGAGGCGGCACCGACAGACACACTGCAGTGGGGCCGCAGGTCCAGCACGGTCGCGCCGGGTCGGACCGAGCCCTCTCCGCGGGCCCGCGGCGGAGACTCGCCCGGCGGCAGCGGGCGCGGGAGCGCCAGCACCGGGATCCCACGCCTATTCAAGGGACCGCTCACCGTGTCGGGCGCGGCTCAACCCGCAGCCTCTGCTTCCCAGTGCGTCCTAGCCTCCGCAGAGACGGCCCGCCCCGGGCACGTCAGGTTCGCTCCGCGAAGGGTCCGCTCTGCACGGCCCGCACACCGGGGCTGGGAGCAAACGCCGCTTTGGTCGAGATGCCCCACGCCCTCCTGCCTCAGACGGGAACCCCACACCCACCGTGAGACCCCGCCGGGCTCCCTCACACTGCAGCCCTTCATCCCTGCCTCCCGCCGGCGGGGCGCGCCCCAGTCACCTTTGATGTAGACATCGTCGTCCGCTCGCATGAACCACTCGTACTTGTCCAGATAGTGGTCGTGCATGTACTTGATCATCATGAAGGACTTCTTCTGCGGCGGGTAGGAGTCATCCACGCCGGGCAGGGCGACGACAGGCAGCGGGGGCAGCCCGGGAGGCGCGGCGGAGCCCTGGCTGGAGAAGAACTCCACGCGGCCCGGCACCGAGGGCGCCCAGGTCCGCTGCGCCGCCACCGCCCGGCTGCCCAGGTACTTCTGGGCCGTCATCACCCCCACGTAGATGAAGTTGCGGGGCTTGGTGCAGCCCGGGGCGCCCCCCCAGTCCCCGTTTTCGTTGTGGCTGCCGCCAGGCCGGCCGCTCCGCTTCTCGCCGCCTTCCTCCTCCTCCTCCGGCTCCCCTTCCCCGCCCGCGGCGGGGCCGGAGACCGTGCTCTCCGCGGCCGCCGGCGGCAGCTCCCAGGGGCTGCTCCTAAAACTCGTGCCGCCGAGCACCGCCGGTGCCTCGGGCGGCGCCTGCT
>WBMV01002648.1:128226-143582 GCA_013396655.1 Campylorhamphus procurvoides | reverse complement strand
CTGGCGGATACCCCGCACCGCGGCCCCGGCACCCGGCTCGGCTGCGCTGGGGCCGGGGAGGCGCGGGGGCCGAGGCGGGGCGGTGGGACGGGGAGGGGGGGGGGTACCCTCGGCCGCCTCGCTTGGCCGTGGGTGCCCCGGTGCGACCCGGTCCCGCTGCAGCAGCAGCACCAGCAGCTGGCGAGGCCGGGGGCTCATCTGTGGGCATGGCCACGCATCACCCGAGGGCGGCCACGGGACGGACCGTCCCGCCCGGGCTTCTCCTCCAGAGGGGGGGATCGTGGAAGGCAGGTCCGGAGTGCCGTGTCAGGAGGAGGGAAGCCGTTTCCTCTGCCCTGACTCTGGCCTCTGCTTTCCACCCTGGGCAGTTAACAACTCTCCAGCGAAGAGCGCCTTTTCCTCTGGCGTGGATTCCCACGGCCTATTATTAGTATTACTAGTAGTATTGTTATCACGAGCTACAAGATGCTGGGGCATCATCTCCTCATCTTCCCGACCTCAAGGTTACATGTCCTCCACAGCCTGGGACGACTGACACAGGAATTGAATGCCCAGGTCACTGTACCTATAGGGACAGCTTTAATTTTGAAGTTTAAGGTCACCTGCATATCCTCTATATTTATATGCATCCCATATTTAATTGTGCAAGATACCTATCTCCAGTGAAAGCCATAAACTGCACCTCACATCCATTTGTTGTTTCACTGAAATACATCCAAGCAACAGAAGATTCAGTAGAACATATTTAATAGTTTTTCTGCAAAATCACCCATTTTTATACCGAAGTCTATGGCACTGTTTATCACTTCATAGGACTTTTATCAGTTGTCAGACAGATATTTCAAGGTGAGAGGAGTATGGAGGCTGCTATTGTGTGATGCTAGCAAAAGTATGGGAATAGTGAGAGGAAAATTTCAAGTCTTTTTGGAAAATGGTATCACTTCGACTACCTAACAAAGAGCCTCTACTCTGCACAGTCCTTAGCTCTGAAGAGCTCACTTATTAAAGTAATTTGCAGTTTTAACATGTGACTCCACGACATGCAGTGACCAAACTGTGTGTTCTTTATGTTTTTGATATATGCAAGCATCAGGCTCAGTAAACATACCCTATGGCTTCCTCAGGACCGAGCATCCTTTCCAAAGCATTCCATCATTAATTTCCTCTCTATCTGTACACAGGCTGGTGCATTTATACCACCAAGCAGTAGATATTCACTCCAGCTGTCACCTCTAAAAACAACAAGCTAAGCATTGTGTCTGGACATGTAAACACCACCCGAGACGTTCCGTGATAACAAAATAGCAGATCTTGGGTCTATCTTTACCAAGCTGCCAACAGACAGGTAGGAAACGATGTCCTCCAGAGAGGCTTTGCCATGGCATTGGGAATTATCAGTATTATGAGTGTATCAGCTTTCCATATGAGAGCTGCGTTTAAAAATACTATCTTCCAGCCCTTACCCCCAGCTCCTTGCAAATAACTGGGAATTTGCTGGGTCCTGTTGAGTTATGTGCAATACAACCTTGAGTAGTAAGGGCTCCTTTAGACCTATACAGCCCCACCATAATAGTGTTCTAAATTTTCAGACAACTTACTGCAGTGGCGCAATGTATGACAATAAGCCACTTCAATTGCTTATGCATTTACTGAAATTACTCCAGTCAGTGTTAGCTGTGCCGATTTCTCAGGCCTGACAGCTCTTATTTTTGTCACAAGAAGAGGAGGTAGACCCATGACAGGTGACCATAGAGCCCTTCCAAGATGAAAATGGACTTTAACACGTTGTGTGTTATCAAAATAGTTTATAAAAGAATTGAGTATAAGGTGTGCATCTACATTTATATTTTTTGTTCAGTACTATACCACTATTTTTATACACCACAGGTAAATCAGTTGGAGGTTTGTGGGGATAATGGACAAAGACACAGACCAGACCACTTTTATAGGAGGTTGCTTTTATAGGAGCAATGGTGGCATCTAATGGCTAACAATAACAGTCCTATACCTGTGTTCCGAATGCCTTTCCAAATCATGTAAAGGGCATCTAAAACACCATTCACAGTCTCTTCACAGCAGCCGTAGGTGGAAAGTACTGGCTAAAGTTAGCTTCACTTTAAGTGAAGCTTAGAGTAAGTTGTGAAACTATCTTTGGGCAGTCTTATATTCTGCTGGTCCCGTGTCCTATGTCAGCATCTCAAGAAATGACATTTTAACAATGTAGGTTGATCAGCTGAACAAACCGAGCAGACTAGACCTGAACTGGGAAAATAAAGCATCCAATTGAATTCCACAGTCAGAAGGGAGCTCACTGGACTGAACTCTGTTCCCATATTTCATTCAGCCTCAGATATCCCACATAAAATAACAGGTGTGATATCGTAGTAGGATTTCTTTTCATATTTGTAACCAGCTGCTAAAACTTGCAGTGTGTCAGAAAACTGAAGTGTGATTGTGAAGAGAAATTAATTTCTTCAATTGCATTTGAGTTGTTCCTTGAAACAGAACTCCTGACTATTAGCTGTGTTAAGTTTTGCTTTAAGAAATGCTTTCTAGAATAGTAAGATTATACATAAAGAAAGGTATGCATATCAAAGGTCAAGTAATTGTTAGACTATTTCTTGATAAAGCAGCTTAGTGCCATTCTGGCTGGGACTGTTTACTTAGAATTGTTTATCAACAAGTGAGTGTCTCAGCTTTCCATATGTGTTTGGTTTATACATGTGTTGGTGCAAAAATCATATGATGACCAAGGCAGAACAAAATGAACTTTAACATATCATTAGTAAGTTTTGTTTAGATTTCAAGGTATTAAGGACAGGTTTGGACAATTTCAGTGATGAAAACATTTCAGATATCTATTTTTTTGCTGTTTTTAAGACTACCTTGGTAACATATTGTGTTAATTTAAATTCCAGATTTACAGATGGCTTCAGTTTATGTTGTAGCAGCCACCACAATAAACCCAGGCTCTGTTAGGAAGTAAGAAAGAATAATGTTGATGAATGCTATTTTCAAAACAAAACAAAAAAGCCTTAAAAAAGTAGTGACAAATGGACCTGCTTGATGTAAGAATGGAGAAACTTAAGATTGGAATATTAATTATTGAAAAGACTGGAGCTATTGCTACCAGACAAATCTGAAAAAATTGCAGTAGGATGTCAGTCTTTGAAGCCAAAACAAAACTTTTTTCACTGCTTTTTTGCTTTCCTTCTTTAAAATATCACCATATTTGAATGAATAGCTATGAATAGCTCCATTTTAGCCACGTGAGATTAAAAAAAATTTATAGCATTTGGCTTTAAATGATAGGCAATAATGTCACCATCCCACAAAAACGGCTCATATCAGAGCTGGCACAGCCACCTACAAAAGACAAGGAAATTTCAGTTGTCTTTGTAGACCAAACTTTTAGAAACTCTCAGATTAAAATTCCTCTTGGGCATTCAGTTTTATTATGGAAGCATATACACATCACTTACAGAGCAGTAGTTGTAACTGACAACTATCTTTTGACATTTTTGTAAGCATATATTTATTCATTGGTATACCTGGGTAATCAGATGCATTAATGGCGTTTTCACTAAGAAATAGTTCTATTGTCTTTATTTTTTGGTTTTATATTCTAAAACTCCACAGTATTTATGGCTGAATTTGATATTTTTGCACTGTGCTTGCATTATTGCAGCATCTGACTATAGCCATTTGCATTTGTATGTACAGTTTTATTTTGGAAGGTAATTATGTGTCCAGTCTATTAACCCTCATAGCCATCCAGCTGAATAAGATTAAAGCCTTTTCTGTTGATTTTACCAGGCACTGGGCCCAGCCAGACCTTGAATATGTATAGCCCTTTCTTTCAAGAGTGATCAGATCTGTGTGTATATTCACTAGCATTCACTCTTTCAGTCTTACCACCATTCCTTCTCCAGAGAAATGATGGTTACTGCAGCAGGAGGTTAACTGCAATGTCTTGCTCCTTCACTACTGTCCACAGAGCCATTTCTGATGCTCGTGTACTCAGTCCTGTTCCAGACTGAGATCAGTGAAGTGCAACTGGCATTACTGAAAACAAAACATTTATATCTTGCAGAATTTTACAGAGTTCTGAAAATCTGTCAGTAACTGGAACTGTAGATTGAAGATGATTGTGCAAAATCAACTATTTCCAAACCCATCTTTCATTTGTGAAAAGAAAAAAAAAATATGCCATCTGCAATTTAATGCAAAGTAAACATGGAACTCTATATTCCTGTAATTTATTTTTTTATTAAGACCTAAATGAAATAATATGTGTGATAGGCTGGGCTGTGAAATCCAAACTTAGAAAAATCCTTTCAGATACAACATTTGCACCATTATTTATTAAATATTATTACACAAAAGTTTACACTGGCAGTTTATATGTAAATTTTATTTAACCTGCTTTATTTTTCTTATCTTTCAAACTGTTTATCTTGTCTGTATTTCGTAGTTGTTCTCCCTCTCATCTTAGAATACAAATAAATGAGACTAATTCACTCTATCTTATGAATAGGAGACATCCATACTATGTCCCACTTCTGTGTGAGATACGTTAAGTGATTCTGTATGGTGCACAGCAGTATTTACTCTCTTCCTCCTCAAGTGCTACAATAGCCATGGACTTGTATGGAAGACATAGTCTCAAGTGATTTAAATACGTTTGTCTCAACCTTTTTGTCACACTTTTTTGCCTCCTATTCTAGTGGCAGATATAGGGATTAAGTGAAGCAATCTCTGCCATTTGAAAGAAAGTCAGCAATGTCTTGCATCTGCTTAGGATAGACAGAAAGCCATGTGCAGCAGTCCTGGTAAAGAGGTAGCTACAACTGTAAGGAGCACAACAGAAAATTTCTCTTTTAAAGACCTCAGCAGAAACATTTAATTCTCAATGTACTCTGAAAACAACCTGTATGAAGAAAGATCAAGATTGAAAGTAAAAACTTTTCTTCTTTAACATAACTTATCTGAAACATCTACAGTAGGAAAATAAACTGTATAGTGCTTTCTTTCAAAGTTGTAAGATATGTTCATAAGACTGGAAAAGTTTTTGTTGTAATAACTTTTACTAATTGTTGTAGTACCAAAGGTAGCACCACCATTTGATCAACCTGGCCACAAATATTGGTTTGCTGGGGGGGGAGGGGGGAGAGGGTTGGTGTTCGTTTGGTTTGGGGTTTTTTTGTTGTGGTTTGTTGTTGTTTTGTTTTGTTTATTTTTTTCACTTGGAAACACAAGAAGGTAAAATAGAAGATTAATTTTTTAATAGCAGTGGCCATATCCTCTGTATACAAATTCATTACTGGTTAATCTACAGGCTGCAGCAATGCACACAAGGAAGCCATGTGATATACTTCGTTGTGTTGTTTTGTGAAGGTAGAGGGCACTGCTTTCAGAAGTGGATGCCAAAAACTCTGAAGGTTTTTCAAACCATTTGCAAAGAATAAAAATTTAAGTGAAAAACAAGTCCACTTAGAAGAAAAATGTAAAAGCAAGGAAACAGCAGGATGTCTACAGAGGTAAGCAGCTACTGCTGCTGGAGGAAGAGAGGAATAATCTTTCATTATAAATTCACCAAAACAAAAGTGATAATAAACATATACACTCTCCCTCCTCCAACATTTAATGTCACTGAACCACGTGACATCTTAAAAGGACAAATTAAAAGGCAGAACCATGAGGCCAGAAGTCTGATCCTAACCATGGATTCTAAGCATGTTGGTTTCACGAAGTTACGCAACCCATTTTTTAAGAACTGTTGAAGAGGATATAAATAAGTTGATAACAAACTGAACTTTTTTTCTAAATTTGCTAAGAATTTTACTCAGATATTACTTTTACTTAGAATTGTCATCAAAGTCACCTAATAGAATGTCCTTCTGGTCTGCAACTTGAAATGTCGGGATGAAGGACAAATAGTCATACTGAAAGACTCATCCTCTTCATTAAATACTGCAATAACATTGCTTTGCAATTGTTATTTAAAACTAGGGGGGAAATGTTCCTTTTCTATATTATGTCACTTTTTCATCTTGAACCTAGAGATGAATTTCAAAGTTGGAATTAAGAATATAAGTAATTGTACTGTAAAATTAAGGGAGAAAAATATCAAGAATTTTAATTAGAAACCGCTTTTTCAGTCTACCAGTATTCTTTTTTTAGAATTTACTTAGAAACAGTCCCATTGAATTTGGTAGGATTACAGATGTGTCAGCTTCTAGTTCTTATTACTAGCTGAGTGTATTAGTAATCATACTAAGATTTCTAAAAAGCCAGATGAGAGCTAAGCATTATGAGCTTATTTTTTCTGAGAAGTTTAATATGTTGTCTGCTGCAGCTAATCACACTCAGGAAAGAAAGCTTGGCAGGAGAGTTTAAACAGACCATGGATAAACTATTAAATTCCCCTCGAAGACACTGGAAAGCTGCTTATTGATTTCAATAAGCCTTGGACTGGGCTTGAAAAGTTGCCTATGCTTAAGACCCTCCTCATGCTTTCTTCATTTGAATGCAGGTAGGCTCTTTCACAGCTACTCTGGGAGGCTGATTATATATTGGTTGAAGAAGAGTATACATGCACAATATGAAGAGTAGCTCTGCCACCTTGTGAAACAACACTGTGGTTGCAGTCTGATGGTTTCTGGCAGCATTTCATTATAATTCAAACTATCATACAATATCTTCAGGACCAAGTTATTATTACACCATTTCATTTTACACCTTTTATTAGAAAAATTCCTTTAAAGGAGCTGCTTCTCTATTTGCTTTCTGATTCATTTGCTGAAAATTCTAGTATTTTATCTTTTATCTGCTCATTTCCTGCCATATGTACCTGGAATATATTGTACGAAGAGTACACAGCTTTTCATAGCAGAAGTTTTTCCAAAGTAATTTTATCTTTGGCAAAAATAATAACCAATTTGTATAAAGTGTCTTATTCACACAATCTGGAATTTTGAGGGGAAAACCCAAACAAACAAATATTCTAAGAGGCATAAGGAATCTTCTACAATAAAAGTTAGATTGTGTGTTTTATGTTTTTATGATTGCATTCAAGAATTAAAAAGGGCATTTAAAAAATCTTGGTTTATTTTAAAAATATGATGTTTCTGTGAATAAAAATATGTGCATGAAATATCAATCATCGAGTCAGTTCAAGAAATTCTGCAAGGAAACAGTTGCTCTATTTTAAAAATACACCATGTAAAATATATACATCATGATTGTTACTAACATTATTTACCTATAATATGAATAGGAGATTGGACTAGTAATGATTGAAGCCTTCATTTGGCTGAAGAGAACCCAACAGTTGAAGAAAGAATCATCCATCATTTCATTTGCAGAATATTTTGGCTACTCAGTTACCCAGTGGTACACTGTGGCCCAAATTCAGGAAAATATATCCATTTTAGCATGGAAGCTATACTAATGGAAATAGGACCTAGAGATCTCAAACCAAAATTATAGAAGGTTAATTTTTTGCACAAAATTAAGAAAACACCACAAAGTTTTGCTTTAGAATAGCTTTATTGTTTGAAAATGTACAATGTGCTACAAAGTAGAAGTACTGGTTTACATTTAAAAGCACTGGCTCCAAATCACTAATATGGGTATTAAGCTTGTGGTGATTATGGAAATAATGTGTCAGAAATTATGTCCATTTTAACTTTCTTCTTTATTTAGTAAGAAAGTTAGTAATTTCCTTATGCCTGAACACATTTAAAGCAGCTCAAAATATAGTTTACCAATTGAATATATCTCTACACTTAAAAGTGGCTGTAGTGAAAAGAGAAATGAAATTCAGTTTGTGACTGAAGCACTTAGGAACTTCACATTCTTAGAGCAATGCCATCGAACATGAGGTCTGGCAAATTTCTTTGCAAAATCCCACTGCATACGTAGCTACTTGTATTTTATGCAACATTTGTGAGGGAAAAGTTTGCTTATTGAGGAACTGCCATTAATATCATCAATGAACATCAGCATGTAATGAACTGCAGAAAATATCCAGGACTCAGAATAGTTCATCAATTTAGCTTGTGATCTTAAAGTGAGAGTGCAGAAAATTTAGAGGTCTCATGCCACAAGTTTCAAAGGGATATCTTTTCATGTGTAATATGAAATTTCAGATGATCATAAGATAAATATGGGTGAATTCCTCTGATGATGAAATAAACCTGTCTGTCTTATTATAATAAGATATACTGATAATACTTTCTTTTGTATTATCTTGACTAGGGCTTTTTCAAAGAACTGTGTCAATGCAAAACCAGGGTTATAGCAAAAAGGCTTTGGATTTCAAAGGCAGACTAGTTAGCCAGGCTCCTGTTCTGCCTGGGAACCCATCCTTTGAGGCTGGAAGATGCAAGATGCTGATCCTGATAAATATTCATTTCATTTATGCTAGGGAACAATTTTATATGCCATGTAGTATCTTGTGCCTCTAAGCTGCTATGGCATATATGGCAGCCATAGTAAGTGAGGGCTCTGAAGATCTGAGTGCTCTGCAGACAAAGGCATGACAGTTTCTCTGGGGCAAAAAGGATAAATGCTGATTCCCCTTGATTCACCAATGACCTAGACATTCCTCAAACAGTATATTCCACCACTTCCACTATACAGACTTCTTTCCAGGTGACTGGGAAAAGGACACTACAGGAGTGATATGGTACGACACCATCTGACCACACAAGGAAAACAGCCACAAAGAGTCCTGCAGGAGGGGTTGCACTGCTCATTTTGGCTGGACTAGTAAAACTGACTGCAATGGCTGTCAAAGCTTACCCTTTATTATTTTTTCTGTCTTCTTTTATTCAAGTAACCAGCATTAGGAATTTTAAGACTGGAACTTACATTTGTCAGCTAACAAATTATTTTCTCTTGCAAATATTTGAAACAGATTTCAGCTATTCAGCAGCTAGTGCAATATAAGACCATATGCAGTAACCCATGCTGTTTCCTTTGCAGCATTTAGCTTCTGCCATGGTAAGATAGGTGATTAACATGCTAAACCAGTTGATATTTGGTAAATATATCTTATAAATATTTTTTCTTAGACCAGTTGAGCACATATCAAGATCCTTACTCCTACCTCAAGAGTAGCACTTCCCAAGCAACATAAGGCTGCAGAGTTTATTTGCTGGAGAAGGGCATTATTTAGAGATCAACCTCCTTACTCTGATACAAAGATACAGACCTGCTCTTCTCATACTCTTGTCTTTTCCCAAAGTGTTATTTCTTGAGTAGAGGGGAGTCAGAGTATTCCATATCTGTCTCTTGCAAGGTCAGGCAAGAAACTATTGATTTTATTGAAGATTTAAAATTTACCATTCTCTTTCATTTATTTAGCTTCACTCTTTTTATCCTGGAACAGGGGAAAGAGTCATATCATCACGTTCAATATACTCCATCATTCATCTCTTCTATTTTCAGAGTTGTATTTGAAAGCCTTTTCACGCTGAAGAATGCTCAGCATGCTGCTTTATGCTTAAACATTAGCTGACAGATCTTGTAGCAGGAGAAGAGTCTCCTTTTCAATGCCTTCTTTTCAATGAAGCTGACACTAGCATGGGGGCATATTCTTAGAAGAGAGCCCACCACTGGCACCATTTTTCAGCAGAGTGACACATTACAAAATGGGCAGGTATGAATAAGCTCAAGCACTGCCATGCAAAAATCCCTTGGGATTCAAAGGGAGTGAGGAAATGGTTCCTCAAAGAAACAATACTAGAGCTAACAGAAAAAAATTCCTGTTGCTACATTTCCAGTGGACCCACTGATAAGTGCAACAACTGACCAATCTGATTTAATTGTATTTTAATGCCTTAAATAAAAGAAGTATGCAGAAAGTAAAAAAAAAATTAGCAAAATTACAGAAGATAAGAATGAAAATGTCATAAATCATACAGGGACAAAAACAGTGCAAGATAAAAGTAGGTATCAGAAGTAACAAGAACTTCCTCTGTAGGCACACAGAAAGTGTGTGTCAGGAAAGCAATAATGCTGAGCAGGCCAGAGGGCAAATATATGAATACTCATTAAATCTTTCTCTCCTTTGAAACGCCATAAACTGAGGAAGCTACTTCTAAACTGGTTGATAACACAGACTGTCAGCACAAAAGACATAAGGATTCAGTTTAGAATAGGGAAGGAAGGTACCAGAGAGAACCTTTAGGAAATTTAGCTGTTGCTGAGGTAATTATAAACTGCAAAACTGAAGTTTAGGATGCTTGGAGAACTATGTTGCAGCTGTAAAGCTGGAAGTCAGAATAGTGAGTTTGGTGGGGTTCTAAGAGAACAAAACAGGACACATGTTAAGCTGGTTTGAAGTTTAAACTTCAGTTTTTAAAAGTTGATCAATTTGCCTAACTATGGCTTCCAGGGAGAACTACCCGAAGCAAATTCACCAATTTCTTATTATGTAAAAGCATGATGAGCTGAAGTGGAAAGTTTTCCTGAATATGGGGCTCTCCTGAGCACAGAAGGCTGTGCTTGGCCCATCTCTCTTTGTTTTTGACAACAAAAAATATCCAAGAACATTCACAGAATCACAGGATGTATCAAGGTGGAGGACTCAGAAGGATCATCGAATCCAATTCCTGACCCAGTGTAGGACACCCCAAGAGTCACACCATGTGCCTGAGAGCATTGTCCAAATGCTTCTTGAACTCTGTCAGGCTTGGTGCTATGACCACTTACCTGGGGAGCCTGTTCCAGTGCCAACAACCCTCAGAGTAAAGAATCTCTTTATAATATCTAACCTAAATCTCCTCTGGCACAACTTCAGGCCATTCCTTTGGGTTCTGTCACTGGTCATGAGAGTGAAGAGATCAGTGCCTGCCCCTCCTCTTCCCAAGGAAGTTATAGACTGAAATGAGGTCTCCTCTCAGTCTCCTGTTCTTCAGGCTGACCTCAGCTGCTCCTCATATTGCTTCCCCTCCAAATGCTTCACCATCCTCATAGCCCTCCTTTGAACATTCTCTAATGGCTTAACATCTTTTTTATATCATGGTGCCCAAAACTGCCCACAACATTGCAGGTGAGTGCAGAGCAGAGCAGGACAATCCCCTCCCTCAATGAGCTGGCGATGCTTTGCCCAATGCCCCCCAGGACAGGGTTGGCCCTCCTGGCTGCCAGGGCACTGCTGACTCATATTCAACTTGCCACTGACCTGGAGGTCCCTTTCTGTGGCACTGCTTTCCAGCATCTCATTCCTGTACGAACATCCAGGGTTGTCCCATCCCAGGTGCAGAATCCAGTACTGTCTCTTGTTGAACTTCATATGGTTGGTGATTGCCCAACCCTCTGATTTGTCAAGGTCTCTCTGCAGGGCCTCCCTGCCATTGAGGGAGCCAACAGCTCCTTCCAGTTTGTGTCATCTGCAAACTTGCTTAGCATCCCTTCTAGTCCTGTGTCAAGTCATTTATGAAGATGTGGAAGAGTACAGGACCTAAGATGGAGCTGTATGGAACCCCACAAGTGACAGGTCACCACTCTGATGTTACCCCATTCATTCACAGAGCACCTCTCTGTGCTTGACCCATGAGCCAATTGCTCACCCACCACATGATGTGTTTATCCATCTGTGCTGGGGAGTTTGTCCAGAAGGATCCTGTGAGAGACAGTATTGAAACCTTTCATGAAATCCAAAAAGATTACATCAACTGGCTTTCCTTGATCAACTAGATGGGTTACCTTGTCATGGAAGGAAATCAGGTTTGATAAGCAGGACTTTCCTCTCACGAACATGTGTTTGCTGTGACAGATGACAGCATTGTCTTTCAGGTGTTTTTCAATACCTCCCAGGATAATCTTCTCCATATCTTTACCGGGCCCTGAAGTGAGACTGACAGGCCTGTAGTTTCTGAGGTCCTCAGTCTTGCCCTTATTGAAAATCAAGACAATGTTTTCCAGGTTTCAGCCATGTGGGACCTCTCTGGATTCCCGAGACCACTCAAAAATAATTGAGAGAAGTTTTGTGGTTACATTAGCCAGTTGTCTGGGGGCTCTGAGATAAATCCCATCAGGCCCCATAGATTTGTAGGGATGCAGCCTGGAACAGCAGATCCCACACAGTTTCAGGGTTGACAGGGAGTTGATCATTCTCACAGTCATGGTCCTCCAGCTCAGGGCACTGAGATCTCCTTGTTTCATCATCTGTGTCAAAGAAAGTGGCAAAGAAAGCATTAAATACCTCTGCCTTGTCTCTGTGCCCATTTGTGTGGTGACCCATCCTGTAATGGGCTGATGATATTTCTACACTGCCTATTGCCAGTAATATATTTGAAAAAACTCCTTTTATTCCCCCACATTTTTGGCAAGTTGCAACTCCAGATGAGCTTTGGCTGCAAAATTTTCTCCCCACAGCAGCAAGCAGCATCTCTCAATTCTTCCCATGTCACTTTACCTTGCTTCCACTGGCCATACACCTTTCTCTTTTGCCTTTCCAAAAGAAGATCCCTGCTCAGCCAAGCCATCCTTCTGCCTTGCCTGCTTGACTTCAGACATTTGGAAATTGCTGCTCCTGTGCCCTTAGGAGGTGATGTTTGAAAAGTGACTGGCACTGATGGACCCCAGCATGTGCAAAAACATTTTCCTAGGTAAGCAGCCTGAACTCTACTCCTCAAATCCAGAGTGGAGGTTTTGCTGGCACTTTTCCTCCTGCCAGTGGAGATTTTAAACTCAATCACTTTGTGGTCACTGTGGCCAAGAGGCCACAAGTCTCCACTTCGCTCATGAGATTCACTCTGTTGACAAACAGCAGATCAAGAAGACCGTCTTTCTGAGTTGGTTCCCTTAGGACCTTCCATAAAGTCATTCGGGTTTTTTAGGAATCTTCTGGCCCAGGTTGCACCAGCTGTGTGATGCTCCCAGTTAATTTCTGGCACGGTAAGGAGCTTTGCAAAGTCAAATCAACACTTCTCAAAGATGACGCAGATTCAGTCACTCAGAAATTCTGCTAGAGCAAGGGCAATTCAATATATTATTCTGAGAATCAATTTTTAACTCTTTTCAGATTCTTCAGGTCTGCTAGTAAGACAGACATTGAAAACTAGGAGTCTGCACTGATGCCTTTACTTTAAAATCCCTCCACCTTAGTTCTGCTCAGAAGCTCACATCTGCTCTCCATTTAAGCTCAAGAGATATCAATTTTCTCCTTTCCACTAGGCACCACCATATTAGTTCTACAATCTCCTTAACTTGGATGGATTTTTCCAAATATTTCTGTAGAGGTTTGTATATTGTCCTGCAAGAGCAAGTGATTTTCTGCCACTGCTGTACCCATCACTCTCTAAGCATTTGCAATAAAATGTGCTGCTTGTTATTTCTTGGCAAGCATTTGCTGATATGTTTAGAGCAAAGAATTTGTTCCAAAAAGTTATCTTCCTTGTCTGCCACTTGTCTATCTAGGTCAGAATCATGATGCCTCCAATAATGCATTTTAAGAGCAACTTCCAAAATGAAAGCTAGCAAATAGCATTGTTATTTTGAAATTTTCATTTGAGTTGTTCAGTCTCATGATGTCTTAGGAGAAAAGTATTGGATTTGTATTTGTGGATTATGTTAGCAGTAAGTTTTATCAGAATGCTTTTCATACCCAAGAAAAAGTTTCGTTTACAATAACAAAATTAAAATACTTAATTGAGGGGGTTTTTTGTTTGCTTGGTGTTTTGGGTTTTGTTGGTTGGTTTTGTTGTTTGGTTTCTTTTGTGGATTCTTTTAATTTAAAGAGTGGAGAGATAAAATCAAAAATCTGCTCTCTAATATTAGACATTACATTTTTCTTCCTGGTTCTTCTGTTATTTCTACATCTCCCCCCCCCCCCCCCAAAAAAAATAGAAGCATCAGATTAATATCTGAAGAAAAACTGAAGTATTTAAGAAACTTTAAGGAACTATATATTACACCAGTAATCACACATATATTCCCTGGTTTTATTCCAATATTTTCATCATGGGAATAGCTGTTTGCTGAAGAATTCACTTTTATTTTAACATAAATTATCATCTGAGAATTCTAGCTGTAGGTGGAGAGACTACACTAAATGGAAAGCAAATTTACATTACAGCATCAAAAAGTGCTTTTATAATAGAGCTTATTGACTTGCCTGGTGTGTTAATGTTCTGTGAAAGAAAGAAGTGTTTGTAAATTAGACTCCAATGCTGCAATTATAATGAATATAAAACCAATTTGTATCTTGTTAACTCTTTTTTTTCTTTCTTTTCAATTGAAACACCAAAGCAGGAGGAGTTAGAAGATAGAACCAGGCTGTAAGGCAAAAATGTCTGCTGCTACTTGCTATGGAAAAAAAAAAAAAGTCTAGGTTTTGTGCATATTCTGCCAGCATAATTAAAATAGAACAAAATCCTTGTTTATGAGCATAATGTTGAATTACTCAAAACTTCCTTCGTGTTCTTTTTCTGGAATGGATAGTGAGTAATTTTTGCTTTAACATTACCACATGCATGAAACTGTATGTGTAAGATGAGTCAGAATTGCTCATCTCTTTAGAGAGTGTAAGGAGAAATATGATAAAATTATTTTATGATAAAACAACAGCTACTGCTTTTTTTTGTCAGAGGCAGCATGGTGGTAATTTAGGCAGTGTTGTGTGCCAGGCAGCTCTCAGCTACTGCCTTGTTCCTCAAGAACAGGACCCACTCACCCCGGAAGTTGGTGAGGATTTAGCCACCAACTCCCAAGGAGCTTTCCACTTCTCAAAATGGCCTAGGACTGTTGCTTAGCAGCACCTGGTCACTTGCATCCTGCCTCTGAGAGCATCATGTTTCAGAGTCTATCTCTTTTCATCAGTCTTCACTCATTTATCATGGAATCATAGAATCAACGGGGTTGGAAAAGACCTCTGAGATCATCAAGTCCAACCCTTGATCCAACACTACTGTGATTATTAGACCATGGCACTAAGTGCCACATCCAGTCTCATCTTAAAAACCTCCAGGGACGGTGAATCCACCACCTCTCTAGACAGGCTGTTCGAATGCCTGATTATTCTCTCTATAAAAAATTTCTTCCTAATATCCAACCTAAACCTCCCCTGGCAGAGTGTAAGCTCATGCCCTCTTGTCCTAGTGCTAATTGCCTGGGAGAGAAGACCAACCCCCACCTGGCTACAACCTCCTTTTAGATAGTTGTAGAGAGTGATGAGGTCACCCCTGAGCCTCCTTTTCTCCAGACCACACAACCGCAGCTCCCTCAGCCTCTTCTCAAAGCACTTGTGTTCAAGTCCCTTCACAAGCCTCACTGTTCTTCTTTAGACCTGATCCAGCACCTCAACATCTTTCCTGAACTGAGAGGCCCAGAACTGGACACAA
>WBMV01002648.1:13410-128107 GCA_013396655.1 Campylorhamphus procurvoides | reverse complement strand
TGGGCTGCCAGCTTTTCCAGGAGTGTGCTATGGGAGATGGTGTCAAATGCTTTGTTAAAGTCCAGACTACATCTACAGCCTTCCCCTCATCCACCAGGCAGGTCAACTGGTCATAAAGGGAGATCAGGTTGGTCGGGCAGGACCTGCCCCTCCTAAACCCATGCTGGCTGGGTCTGATCCCTCGTCCATGCTGTAGATACTTTGTGGTTGCACTCAGGATGATCTGCTCCATAAGCTTGCCAGGCACCAAGATCAGGCTGGCAGGCCTGTAGTTGCCAAGTCCTCCTTCCAGCCCTTTTCGTGGATTGGAGTGACATTCACCAACTTCCAATTGTCTGAGCTCCCCAGTGAGCCAGGGCTGTTGGACGATGATGGAGAGCAGCTTGGCAAGCTCTTCCACCAGCTCACTCATCACCCTAGGATGGATCCCATCTGGTTCCATAGACTTGTGAGGATCTACATGGCTCAGTAAGTCATTATTTCCTCCTGGAATACAGGAGGGCTATTTGGTCTATCAGCTCTGGAGGCCAGTTGTCCTGAGGGCCACCCATCTTACTGGTGAAAACTGAGGCAAAGTAGGTGTTAAGTAACTCAACCTTCTCATCTCTGCTAACTATGCTTCTCCCCAAGTTCAACAAAGAATGGAGGATTTCCTTGCCCTTCCTTTTGTTATTAATGTATTTATAGAAGCACTTTTTGTTATCCCTAATAGAAGTAGCCAAATTGTCTTCAAATTGTGCTTTTGTCTCTAGTTTTCTTTCTACATGACCTAGCTATATAAAAAAATGACTCTGTTTATTTAAAAGCATGACCACTTCTTGGGGACTCTGGCCCTAACACAAATAGTGACTTTTTGATGTAGCTGCTCATGCAGCTTTCCTGCAGCTGGCATGATACTGGTTGAAGTAGGTCAACATGGCCAGCTGCTAGAGAATATTGCATAATTTGTGGTGTAAATACAGTGCACATAAAAGACATGTCAGAGGGAGCTACGAAGATATACTGAATTTTTTTGAAGATTAAATGTGCTTGCTAAACTTGTGCACTGTCAGTGTGTGGCATGAGTGCAAACTGGTTTGCACTAGGAACAAGCTGTGGATGTAGCTGGGTCTGTGAACTTGAACTTTGTCAGATAACCAAATAGACTATTGGTATATACAGATATAACCAGGATGGACCAGTACCAGGATAGATCAGGAAGAGCTAGCATTGTGTCAGAAAAGAAATTTGAGAAGAATCACATAACTATACTGTAAAGGGAGGATTTGTCTAACAACAATGCTGCTGACATTATGAAGAACAACTTTCTAGGCTTTCTGGCATCCTTTCTGAACACCATGTATGAAAGGAAAAATATACAAAATCCTAAGCCATAGAACATTTTTAGGAAGAGGACATTATTCTGATTTAATAGAATGAATCCTCAACACATGCCCCCAGATCTTAGCAGGTTTTAAAGGCATAGCTGGAAGCATATCTCCTAGTATCCCCTAGTAGAGGGGAAAAACAGGGAGCAGGCAGTGAAATGCCCCTGGACTTTAGTATTTTTAGTTGAGTTTAGTATACAACAAAATCGAGCTCTTTTTAGTTTGCAGAACTTTAAAATGGATGCCTTCCTCATCATCTCATTGATAAACAGCTTCCTCAAGTCAATTCAGCTGAAATCACCAGTAACAGTCTATTCTTCGATACTTCATAAGCATGCAGCAGCAATTTACTTAATCAGCAGGTTGGAAACTGATTTTGAACACTAAGTAACTCCTGATACCTCACAGAAATACATATAATTTTGGTTTTGGTGAGTTTACACTGTTCCTTACCCTTATGGTCCACATCAACAAGCTGTATAATGAAGGCAAAATGGATTAAGAAAATAATAGCAAAAAGTTTTATTTTCAGCAAGCATTCAGACTCCAGTCATAACATGTTAAAACATTTACAGGTAAGAAAGTGACAAGGGTCTTTTTTGTTGTTTAAGAGACAGCGTGCCATCTCAGAAGTGAACTGATTCCAGGAGAAGTTTCAGTGGGAGCCAGCAGAGAGGGCCAATGCTGCCTGCCTGGTTTCCCCCAGCTGGAGGACTGCCCCACTGCCCAGACAGCCAGTACAGCCTGCTGAGCTGCAGTGTCCATCTCCCTGTCTGAGCTGGCTGGTTGACAAATAGGGTGCCCACACCCCTGTGTGACCTCGGCAGCCCCAACTTGCAGCTGCATGAGAAATTCAGCTTTACAGACCTCTGGATAACTCAGGATTCATTTCCAACTGCCAGTGAGTTACACAGCACATCTCAAAAGCCCACATCATCACATCTTTCACAAGTGGGCTTGTGAAAGTGCAAAGGGATGTTCAGTACAAATCCCCAACAAGCAAATTGAAATCATCAGTGGTCCCCAGGTGGCACTCTAGTTGCTTTCTCTTAGTGTTTGATCACCAGCCCTCCTCAGAGAAGTAGTAGCAGTAGTTTGCAATAAGTAACAAGAGACTAATGCCATCTGTTTCACTAGTACTATGGCCTATGTCTTGTCCATCTTGTCCATGTGGTTTTAGAACTGCTTGAGTAAAACTGTTCTTGATACTGAAGATTTTTGCTTTAGATGTCAGAAAAAACACTTCACCTCTTCTTTTTTGAAGGCAACAGCTTCACAGGGCCAATGCTTCTTTCAAGTGTATATACACACACACAATTATCTCTGTATCATATATTCCATATGTAGTTATACATTCACATACCTATGTGTATACATACACTTATTCTGGCTGGCAATGAAGACAAATCTGCTACTGGACAAAATGGTTATGTGACTGAATATGCTAGTCAATCTAAAAGAAAAAGAATTGCTCCTTAAAAAAAAAAAGTTCAAAATGCACTGAAAATGAACTGCATACCTTCAGCTGGAGGTATATATGACTGAGTCTCCAAGAAATGCTACAGGTCAATCATAGTTCCTGACTGCCAGGATGCAGAGAGAGGAAGGCCAGGCACGTTGGCAGCATCCGACAGACCCATCATCACGACTGTTGTGTCCAAACTCAGGGGCACAGGGAAAAATCTATCATAATGGCAGGAGATCTAACTCAGAATGTAAGCACGTTTTTTGGTGGTAGAGTTGCCTTCTGAAAAGAAGGTCACTAACTTCTCACTTGTCATAGGGGTGTGGACACAGCACTAGGGAAAGTATCTGACCAACGCACATACTATTAAATGTAGTTAGTAAGGTAAAATTCAATGGGCATAATTATATAGATCCTACCATCAAATACCTTTATTTTTCTTTGTCAAAAAACACCCAAAGAAGCTGATTTCTTACGTCACGGTCAGATATGCATTTAGGTCCTTAGCAAATTCTTCTCTCCCTTGGCAGTTTGCAGTGTATTGCAACATTCATTTCCACACTACATTACTGCTGTAAACCCTAGGTTTTACTCATTTGTGTTCTATTGCCTCAGGATTTAACAGCTTGCCAATTTAATGCATTGGCTTTCAGGCTGCAAACAGTATCTCTATTCCATTTGCTGGGAGAGACCATTTTTCTCTAGCTTTGAGCTCTGCATAATCTTATACTTCTGACCTAATTACTTCTAATGTTTAATATTTTTACCCATATGTACACCACCAGAGCTACTGTTGATTCAGCTTATTCAATTCTAAATGCCTTGCCCAGGATTTATTCTTGTCCTAAGTATACTTTCTGTATCACATTTCAACTAAAAATAAAGCCTGATTTACTGTCATAGCTGCCTCTTTATCGTCAGCTTAATCTTCACAAATGTAGAGTTTTCCCATTCCATTTCTCATTATTTTATTTTTAAATGGTCTCTGTAAGCTGTGCTATATGGTAACTTTATATTGCAGGCAGAAGTGTTTATAGGGTGTCATAAAGATGCAATAACTTATCAGACCTTTAGAGCAATACAGGCCATTTCAGAAAAAATAGAGCTTCCTGATTCTGATTCCTTACTTGAATTTTTTCCCCCACATATGAATATTCAGAACAAACAGTTCTGAAATTCAGTGCAGTTAATCATAAGAAACAGACATAAAAAATACCCTAACAAACAAACAAACTAACAAAAAAACCCCCAAAATACAATCACTTTTGGCCCCTGACTATATAAACTACCCATACACCAGTATACTAATATTGCTTCAGCTCATGTCTCAATAAGCAGAGACAACATTTATAGTCTTGCTCATTGAATAGAAAGAGAACTATTGCAAATTTAAAGATTGAAGGCTTTATCCTTATTTTAGTCTAACAGTTACTTTTATAAGGCACACAGTTTTTCCCTTAGCAATTTACCACTAACAGGACTAGTCACACAGAGAATCACTTACAGCTTCTCTATCTAGATTCTCTTATATCCCAAGCAGTTTCAAAATGTTATGCTTACAGTTCAGAAAACAAAAAAGCATATGAGAATGTGAAAAAGACAAATCAGACTTTGAACAAAAGCAAACATCTCCCACAACAAAACCTTTCTCTGTTATTTTCACTATTTTTGTCTCTTCCCATTCTTAGGAAGTACCAAGATATTTAAAAGAGAGACCCAAAAACCTGAATGAAAAATTCTGCTTCAGCGGCCATGGTTACATATATGCTTTCAGTATTCAGCTGTGCCTAGAAAAGAGAGAAGCTTTAAGAGGAAACAAGCACACCACTCACAGGTATTAAAAACAGCAAGTCTACCAAATTTGAAGCCTGACACCCAGTAGATTTGTGCTGTGTGGAATAATAACTGCTGTCATAAAACTCTCTGCCTTCTACCTTACCTCCACACTGCTTCCTCTAACAAGACTAACCTTACTACAGGCAAAAAGAATTCCCATAGACGAAGCCACTTATAGCTACAAGAATTTCAATTTACTGCACCAGCTGCAGCAAATTGATTTGTGAGCAGAGAGTGGCCTTTTGGAGAATTTCCAAAAAGAGCACAATCAGCACAGAGGAAACCCCAGAGGGAAACAAACCCTCTTTGGAAAGGCTGGTTCATATGCTGGGTTGTCTGTGAAGCTAAATACAGAGGTGGAAAAAATAGCGCACACCAACTTAGGATCTGTGAGTTCTTATGAAAATGAATGTCATACTGCTATGAATTAACTATTCCTCTCTCTCAACCTAAAAAGTGCTTGCTAACTGCTTTGAGTAATGCATTGAAAATATAATTGTGTATGGGATTTTTGTTGCTGGGTTGTGTTAATAGAACATAATACATCAGAGGAGGGAGTGTCCAGCATTTTTTTTCCCAAAACCAGATGACTTATATTAGGTCTGATGAGGAAAGGAGAATTCTTAACAATATATAATTCATAAATGAATATTCTGACTCCTGGATTCAGTGTGTCATGGTCAGCATCATAGGTGTATCAAGATCATTGCAACAAGTGTTCAGCTGCAAAGAATCCTAAAATCAGCTTCCAGCACTAGAAAACCTTGACAAGTACTTCTGTCAGGAAGAGGGTTGCCTGTCTGGATACACCACCACCACAGATCAGACTGGCTGCTCCCAGGGAGATCCACTGAGAAGCAGCTGCAAAAGAAAGAAATCACTGCCTAGAGAAGTCTGGTCAAAAGCTGTTTATCTAAAGCACATGTTCACCCAGACTCCATCTCAATTCAGACTTGAACTACATCTGTCCTCCAGCAAAAATCTGCCTGGAATGTGTTTGTATTCAGAGGGAAGAGGAGGGAGGGGAAGGGGAGAATGCTCACATAAATTTCAAATCTCACAAGTTAAAAATTTTAGAGATTTAGATTCATAGACTTACAGACAAGTATTTAATGAAGAAATTTATATTTCTTTACCACTGTTCTGTTTTCTTCTTCCATCCAATGGACTATAAATCGGCACAGGCCTGTCAAACTTGACTTAAAACTCTAGGTTTGCAGTGCCACCAGATCACTGAGAAATGAGCTGAACCATCGCACATGTCATATTTCTACCCATTAATTCAGGTATCTGAGTCTGGATGTAGCAGTGGTTTGCGCCTGAACTGATGTCACAAGAAAAAAGAGTTGGAACAGAGAAAGCCTATTAATACGAGCAGGAGCTCACAGACAAAAGAGTCTCTTATGCATTCATTAACGGATTCCTCCAGAATGCAAATAATCAGGTTATGGCTGTACAGGTGAAGCCACAGCAGAATGGTGAAGCCGCAGAAGGGCTCTGAATTTGTATCCTTTTTTGTCCANAACCACAACCACAAAAATACAAAAAAACGCCCCCCCCCAACCTCCCCCCCCCAAGAAAAAACAGTAGTGCAAAAGACACTTTTTATGAAGGAAGGAAGAGGAGGGAATGCTGTTATTAAACCAAAAAGTGTAATCCATCAAAAATACTGGACACTAAAAACTTTTAAAATGTATCTTGTGGAAAAAAGAGATGATACAACATGTTACACCGGTTCACCTGTTGCTTGTTACACCAGGTAACTGCTATTCTATCTTTTTTAATCTGGATGTACCTTCTAACCAGTAAAACCACATGAGAAAGCAGTTGACAGAAGCATCACATTTGTTGTGCTGGATGACTGTGTGATGCTCAGCTCATCTGACTAGATTCCCCATAAATTTATATTTCCGTGAATTGTTCAGTTTACAGGAGCATAATCATGTAGACATAGATCCTTGAAGTAGATTCAATGCTCTGAGTACAAATTTGAAAACATCTCTGAACTAATCAACAGGACATTCTCCTTGGGTAGGGGAGTTCATAGCAGACTTTCCTGATCTTTCACTGATAGATGTTTAGTACCCACACAGGTTCTGCTATTATGGTTATTCATTCAGCACTCACACACCAGAATATCATAACTGAAGGAGTAACTTCTGCCCTACCCAGAGAAATTTATAATATATGACAAATCACAGCTCATATTGCATCTTTCTTTTTCAAATCCTGATGTGACCAAGGTGACTTGACTCAAGGAAAACTCAGAAATGTCTCTTTCCTTCTCATTTTTCTGTTATAGTTCTTGCCTTGTATAATGAGTGCATTGGCAGAAGGAAAAAAAAATGAAGCTGGAAACTTAAAACATGTACCCTACTAAAGCAACAAACCCTGAATGGGTCAGCTCTGTACTTTACTGAAGGGGAGTGGTAGCTGTAATTTTCCCAAATTCTGCTTGTTGGAGTGCCAGAGCCAAGCATGAGTTTGTTTTCAACAACGTCACAGGCCACAACCAGACAATATGAGAACTCAGTTGCATATTTCTGGACACTTTTGGAATGGGACAAATGCAACAACGGAAGAAGAAGGTTGAGAACTTCAACAGAATCTTCTGAGATGCTCTAGTGATTTGGGAGAGTAATGGTATTGAAAGTCAGTAAAAAGTTGCTAAGGCAGTTTGGAAAGCAAATCCTTATTTACTGGAGACAAAAAAGTTAATTTTTTTCAAATCAGTTGTGCAATTGGTAATTGCCAGTGCAATTATAAGTGAGCAGAATCTGCATGAATAAATATTCTTTTCTTCCAAGTTGCTGCTGTGCAGCTTATAAGAGTGAATTCCTCCTATGTGCCACTGCAAACTCCAGTTTTCTGAGTCAAAGGTAGTACTCCACCACAGTTATACCCTTGTTCTAGGCCTTATTAGTAGGTGCTGGTAAGATACTGATATATCAGCTTGATGTTGTATGTTAAGTTGTACTGACTTAAACAGGAGACTTTGCTGCTCTTTGAGCTGATTACCATTGGAATAAAAACTTCAAACCCATGCCAAGATTTGTTTCTTTTCTGATGCAAATTTGACTACTTTCTTATATTTGACTACTTTTTTATCTTTAAGTACCTGCCTAAATTTTATTGAAGTCAAAGTTTCTTCATTCTGCAGCTGAATATGAGCTAGCAGTGCCCTGGCAGCCAGGAGGGCCAACCCTGTCCTGGGGGGCATCAGGCAAAGTATTACCTGCCGGTCGAGGGAGGGGATTGTCTCTGCACTGGGGTGGACTCACCTTGGATATTGTGGGCAGTTTTAGGCACTTAGAGAGTGTCCAAAGGACAGCTCTAAGAATGGTGAAGGGTCTAGAGGGGAAGTCTCATGAGAAGTGCCTGAGGTCACTTGGTCTGTTCAGCCTGGAGGACACTGAGAGGAGGCCTTCTTGCATTTACAACTCCCTTGTGAGTGGAAGAGAGGCAGGCACTGATCTATTCTCCCTGGTGACCAGTGACAGGACCTGAGAGAACGGCCTGAAGTTGTGTCAGGGGAGTTTTAGGTTGGATATTAGAAAAAGGTTCTTCCCCCAGAGGGTGGCTGGGCACTGGAAGAGGCTCCCCAGGGAACTGGTCACAGCACCAAGCCTGACAGAGTTCAAGAAGCATTTTGGACAATACTCTCAGGGTACATGGTGTGATTTGGGGATGGCCCTGTGCAGAGCCAGGAGTTGGACTTGATGATCCTGATGGGTTCCTTTCAACTCACCATATTCTGTGATAGACCCCCAGAGACCCCACCTGTCTATAACTTTCTTTCTAGTACTTGTAGAGAGTAACAAGGTCCTCTTGAGCCTCCTTTTCTTACAGTTTTTAAGTACTTTTGGAATACACTAAAGATTCTGTACTCCAAACATCAATACTGATCCTAATTTACTAGTGTTAAGTGATTACTTGTCTTCTTCAGTCCATCACTAATGAATTAAAAAAAAAACTACCAAGACCAACAAAATAAAAACAAACCCAAAACCACACATAGAATTAAAGAGACAACATAAAACAACCTTACCAACCAAAAATTTAAATTTTCTACAACACACGTAAACTTATACTGCATTCAGACGTTAAAGAAAGGGTGTTTCCTTAATTGCTTTTAGAGTAAAGACATGGTACAAAGGATCCCCAAGCTCCACCGCTTCCCCCTGCAGAGCGGTCTTTGTCTCTCGCCCTTTTGACGCTCGGTTCTTTTTCCCCTGAAAGTATTCACGTGTTTAGTCGCTGTGCCACCAGGGGGCACCAGAGGAACCCGCAGCGCCGCGACACCAAACCCAGAACATCGCGCAGCCCTGCCCCCACCTCTGGGGAAGGGGAGAAATAATAATAATAACAACAACAATAATAAAAAAAAGTAAGTTAGTCCAACCCGGCCCCTCCATGCCTGACACGTTTTTGTTCTTTTCTGGCTCTCCGCTAGGTGACAGCAGCGAAACATGACTGAAACATCCCATAATGGACTTGTGAAGAAAATGGTTTTATCCTTTCTGCTAAACCCTCCGACAGAAACTCAGTTAAGAAATTCGCATTATTGGCTGTTTTCCTGGAAATTACAGAGCCCTTTGCTTTTAGGCTTCCCGCCTGCAGGCCTCAACAATTTACAAAACTATGTCTCTGGATTGTATGGACTTAAAGCGAATGTACTTGGGCTGGAAAAAAGTCAAGTATTGTTGGTTTAATGCAAGTAGTTACTTCATAATGTCAGCGATTAGTCTTGTAAAACACTCCTAAAGTTCCTTCATAAGCTGATGGGCCTGATCCTTCAGACAAGAACCCCCACCTACACTGAAACTGCTGCAAGGCAGGAGACTGAGTTCCTGCATATATTTACCCCAATGTTCAATTTTTAACAGGGGTACTAATTTTATGCACATGCATTTAAATGCTGCCACTCTTTTGCTGTTGAATGCTCACCAGATTAAAGCAGAAAGCTTTTTTATCACAAATCTTCAAACCAGTTATGGTACAAACTAGACTAGAGCCCAAGTAGTTACAGCACAAACAAGAATCAAACATGGACTAGATGAGAAGGAAGGAATTAAAAGCACTTGTCTGAAGACGAATCCACCTCTGACATGAGTTAAAGTACTGTAAACCTGCTCTAACTAAGGCACATTCTAGAATTCAGAAGGGACAGCAAAACCCTCTACCTTGGTCCTATTCCTTGCTTAATCTAAAGCATTCTTTTTTGTGGGACAAGAAGTAGAACTGGTATAACCCCAGTTTTCCAGCTGCCAAGCATCTCTAAGATTCTCTTGTGAGTAAGGGAAATCCCTTCATAGCTCCTTAGATACCAAATATGAACATATAAAGGGTTTGCAGCACCTGGAGTATTTTTCAGAAAGGAAATAATTGCTTGAAGTTCTTCTCTCCACTCTCTTCACTCACTTTTTATTTCATCCTTTTATATCATGTTTTCATTATCCTGAATTATTCTGAGGTGTATGAACTTAATTGTCTGTGTGCTATGCCCTTAACATTTAATTTTATTCCTTTTTATTTACAAACATCCTTTTTTTCACATCCTGGCTATGTGAATATTTTTAATATTTTTAGGTGTATTGTAATTCAGGTTTATAGTCTAGTATTCCACCACTTTCATTCCAGTTTTTGACATCAGATTAAAAAACATATTGTCACTCCATCTTTTGGGGTGACAGAGATGCTACATGTAGAAGGAAGGTCACACAGGGTTGAAGAAACTCTATCTCAGGTCTCAGGGAATTCTTTTGATAGAAACTCAGTGATCTATTTTTTGTTTTTCTTCTCTGAATAAGTGTAAGAAAACATGCTTTTAGGCTACCTTTTTACTAAGTACTGCATCATTGTAGCAATGCATTCAGTCACTAAGTAATGCATTAATTATTGTTGTATAATTCTTTTTGATATATTAAATAATGCTTTATACTACTTTATTATATTCTAAAAATAGCTATCATAAAAAGATGAAGAGGATGTGCATTAGAAAAAATAGTCACCTAGTTGTCTATACATACTACATGTAACATTACACATACTGACCAAAATCACTAGTCCAAAGTAGGCACTAAGAAAAGTAGAATATTCATAGTTTTCCATTTAAATTATACCTGTAAGGAGACATTGAGACACACTCGGAGTATTTGTCTCTTTTCAGGATCAATTCCTTATGCTGCACAGGAATTTTTTTTAATAGTGATCTCAAACAAATTGTACTTGTGACCAAAAGAAATGGAATTCAAATAAAACAAGGGAGGGGAATACTTTAATAAAAATATTTATTGAAAAAAAATCCCATCAACATTATTTGGCTATCCTAAGTAAGTAAAACACTGAGCGTGACTATAGTAATTAGAATGCAAACTGCTAGTACCATGAGCAGGATGATTCGGCAATATTTGGAATTCTTTTTTTCTCTCTCTTTCTTTTTTAACAAGGTATCATACCCAGGAGTATAAACATCCCCCATCCAGAACTGTAGATCATTAGGATTTTCCTAGAAGAAAAATCAGAACATGAACTCAGTTTCTCTCTGTTGCACATAAAGTCATTAGAGCATACCCAGAAGTATTTTGGCTATCATCAGATATTGATTAATGAATTTAAGACATCACAGCACATATGCAAGACACTTTCACTTGAATGTAGGTTGTGCTACTTGCCAGATGCTGCAAATGTTCCATTGGGGAAAATTAAAGCCGCACTTTCCAGCCAGAAACCAAATGTAGCACACCAGCCATTGAAATGTGATCAAAAAACCTAGAACAAACCATGTTGTCTTCTCAAGAAGAGAAGTCCTTGTATAAACACAAATCTGACTCTCTTTCAAAAAAAAAAAAAAATGAAAAAAGGAAAAAAAAAAAACAAAAAAAAAAAAAAAGGAACAGCGTAAAAAAACCTTACAAAAGTATCCTAAAAGTGATTTGTGCCGACGCACAGGCAGGCAGGATCCTGCATATTGTAGATGAGGTTCATAAAATGTATGCAATTTGATAACAGAATTTTGCTATGAACACTTATTAAAGTGGCTATATAGTATTTAAGTGGCACATTTATAGCTCCTCCCTATGTAAACAGGGGAGCTGATTGTAGTGTTGTGGTTTAAGCCTTTCTCTAGTCAGAGCTCATGTTCTAAAGGGTTGAAATTCCTGGAGTGTCACTAGATATGTAGATTTCCTTTCCTGATCAAACTCATGTTTGTGTCATGTCTGTACCAAAAAATACCTCTGTATTTACTTCTGCAATTCCATCAAAATTGAACCAAGTGAGTCATAAGGCCACAGAGTGGTTCATGCATGCATCACATGGCTCACAACAATTCAGTTTGCTCAAACTCAGCACAACAGCACATTACCTTTATGTGGCTGGCCAAGTTAGAGTGCAGTGAGTGCCTGTCATAGTCTTGCACAGTCCAGGAAGGGGTCTTTTTCTTCTCATCCCAGTCGTCATCCACCTGGATATCACTATATAATGGGTTGCTTTTGATTGTGGATTTCAGGGTGATGGGTGTAATGTGTTTCCCCAGGGTTTTGTCTATCATTTCTTGACTAACTCTTTTCAAGTCTAAGCCCGGCAGCTCAGTGACAGTTCTCTTTTCTCTCTGTAAGGCACAAGTTAAATCAGAAGCTGGCTTTCATCTTTTTTACCTACAATGCAGGCCTCCTACTAGAATTATTATTTGTATTACAACAGTATTTTTTAATATTATACATGCAATAATTTTTCTCATTCTGGCAAACATCTATAATGCAGTAAAGGAATCTGACTGTTCACTTTGTGCCGATATTTTCCTTCTGGGGAATGCAGGTGAGTACACCATTAAGTTCTTTCACAAATGTGAACTGACATAATGCTTGCTGAAAGAAAGCCTCTGCTTTAGCAAAACAGTGCTGTGGAGCACTACTGTAGAACATACCGTTCTGATGAAAGCTATGGGTGTATGATGCAGAAGCAGAGCTGTAAGGACAAAGCAGAATGAAGCACAGGGGTAATAGACAGCCTTGACTGGAATTGAACCTCTGACAGCAGGGGTGTGATTCACAGTTCTGTTCATGTTATTGAATGCTAGGATGTCAAAGAGGCTCTTCATTCAACTGAGGGAGAGTCCTTATTTTGGGCACTGTCAGAACTCACAGGTAATTAAATACCTGATCAGTCTGCCAGAAACAAAGTTGTTAAATCAAACCTTTGAGAACTGGGTGGCCGTGGAGGAGAATGAACAACCCTGGTGGGATCACATTTTTTGAGAAGTCACACGCTACTTCTTAAAACTACACTAAGAGATTCTTTAGGGGTCAATGAGATAGTAGTTACCGTATTTTTCAACCTGTAATTGCATGGAAGAACGCAATCAAACTCTCCAATTCAAACTTCATTTGGTTCAACATTTTGGTGCATCACAACCTTCTGTTCACAAGACTTTGAACTGACCTGCCACTGCTCTGTGCTTCCACCATGTGTCAGCTTCCTGAGAGACCTGCTTCTGGCAGAGCCCTTGCCTTATACACTAACACCTCTCACATCTCTCAGGACTGCTTCTACAGAACACACACAGTGCAAATTTGTCGTTACCTCATTAGCAAACACTACTTCCACATTAGCACTTTGTCCTTGTGAACTTTATTTTGAGACAAGGGAAGCCTTAGCCTGACCCAGTGGACCTGTGGCAGGTGGGCTGGGCAGGGAGCATTGCCCAGCCCTCTCCCACTCTCAAAAATCACAAAGGTATGGGCAGCATCTGCTACAAGACTCACAGAAGTTGACATAATAAACAACCAATGAGGAAACTGGGTCCTGAGAAATGTACTTCCATGTAATAATGTCTTTCCCAGAATATTTCTCTTTCATGGAGATCTCTAGCTGGATGGACTTCAGCTGCAAAAGGGCTAGGGGCATGTCCTGCTTCTCTTTCCACCTTTCTGGGAAAGCCCAGGAAATCCAGCCTCCTCCTGCACACTGGCTCTGGGAGCTGCTGGGATCCCACATCAGTCAGTGTAGGTCCCTGAGATGACAGCAAATTGCTGGCTTCTTCTGCTTGAGTAATTTTCTCCCCCTTTTTTGGGCTGGTGAATCCACTTGCCGCAGAAGTCAGCCACTCTGGTTTCTAGGGCAGGCAGGTGTAGAAGGATGCATGAGGACAGGTTTCCTTTAGAAAGTGAAGGTGAAGAAGAGAAAAAAATAGACTTTGTCTAAGAAACCCTAGGAGGAAGCATCATGCTGGCATTCATATCACTAAATCGTGCAGAACTGACTAAGCATGTCTCCCATCAATAACTGCCATTAGTAGGTGGGTGGATCCTCAGTGACCTCCTGTCCCTGTGTTAGTTCATAAATTCCATATGTTGTTCCTCAGGCTTCACATATCCCCTGACAATACTATTCCTTGCATTGCAGTTACAGCTGGCACTGAAGCCCTCTGGGCTGTACTGGCCAGATTTCAGCTGAGCTGGTGTTTTTTAACTGCCTTTTCTTTCTGACTGCATTTTTTTTCTTTTTATTTCTTATTTAAAATTTTTCATTGACCTTAATGATTCTTCCCTCAGGCTTGCTAGATAGTTAACTTGGAGAACATTTTGTTGAAGAACGCGAACTGTGTCACCAGGGGATGTTTAGTCTCCCTAGGCTAAACGTTGTGAAAAGAATGTGACTTGAAAGCAATTTCTAAAGCTGTTTTAAATAAAATTTGCCCAAACTAGGAATAGATGGCATGATGCAATTTTTTTTTCCATAAAGAGAGTGCTTTGTGCCTCTTCTGTCTAGAGTACCTTTCTTTCCATAGGAATGAGCATAGAAGAATGTGGTTGCTTGGAGCAGAGGTAGAGAGGGAATAGACTGGGAGGAGCAACAGTGTTTTACCATGAGAAATGGACTGGAATTTAGGATAGAATATAGTTTGCAGAAATGTTAGAGAACGGACATTGAAGTGACAAGTTAATTGAGAGAATACACTTGAGTACACGCTGATGCTTGGTTACAAAACTTGCATAGTAAATATGTTCTAGAGACTGGTTAGGGAAAAGAAAGGACAGAAGCCTGAAGCACATACAAAAAGATACTGTTTTTATATCTAAGAAATCATACAGAGAAATATGAAGAGGATTACATTAAACACATGCATATATGGAAGCAGAGAAACATAAGGTTAGATAATAAACATATGCTTGCTAGTATTAATTCTTGCAAGAACTTTTTTTCCCTTTTAAGATTCAAAACATGTCCCAAACATTGTCACAGATTTCTATGTTTTGATTATGATTCATGAAGCAAATGTCCAAAGAAAGAGGGAAGTATTGTAAATTTAGGTATCCATATTCATGAACAAATTCATACAATTAACACTGAATCTAAGAAATCGGTGTGAATTAGGGTGGAACAGAACAAATTAGAGGCAATTTTTTGTTATTATTCACTGAATGAGAGGAGAGAACAGCAAATAAAGAAGCAATAGCTAGGAAGAACACTGAGAAACTACAGATGAAATGTGTTGACCATATACTCATTTAACAAGACGAAAAATGCTCAACTCTCCAAACACATAACTGTGTTTGATCTACATATAACTCATGAGCAAGAAAGCTATTATGGTTTATAACTCATGTTTCCCTGAGAACAGTTTGTCCCTTTTTGACAGAGAGCTGGCATGTAGAAAACTAGGATGCTGTAAAAAGCCCAAAGATCTATAGAGAGTCGGTGTTAGTTCCATTACTGAATCAACATGTGCTTACTCCACAGTTTTTTCTTACTGATTCTTTCATAATGCAAATTATGCATATAGATGCACTACAATACATATAATTAAAGTTATAATTTAACCTTATTATTAGGAAACATTTCAATACCATTTATGTCTTGACTTCATCCTTCTGTTCCCTCTGCTGTTGTTAGCACTGAAACAACTTAAGAGCCTAACCATTCTTTCCTCAGCCTGTGATACTGGACATCGCCCAGAAAAACCAGGACTCCAACCATTAAGACTAGGCCCCGGTTTCAAGCCCATCTACCCAAAAGCAGAAAACAAAGAGATACTTAAAAAATTAAGATTTACTTCCTGGAATTGAAATTTTTCTTTCCTTCCCTGATGAAAATAGTCGGTTCCTCTTGTCTGATGGCCAGCCCTAGTCTCCAGCAGATGTCCGGAAAGATGCTTACTGAAAGTGAGAAATACTGCTGATAACACCTATAAGTTTTGACTAAGAGAGTCTTTAAGAAACTTATGATCACTAGATGATGCAGGATTTGTTTCTAACAGCCTCCTCAGTCCTAGTGAAGGTGTGTAGCAGGGCACTATTATATTTCATAGTAATTTGTTTTAATACTATGACCTTCTGTCATGCAAAAACCTTGTAACACCTCCTGGAGGATCTTCCCAGCACTTGGAAGGGCATTTTTCTGATGTGGAGACCTATTTTGAAGGCAGACAAAAAGTCTGACAGATAAAAAGCTGATAGGGTATAAGAAAGAATCCTCATGATAGTTGTAACAATTGCATAGGTATTGCTAGACATTTGGACAATAAAAAAAGCTCATCTCTCTTATGGTGAATAATTATTAGCACTTTGTCATTTCTTCAAAAAATCTGATCTCATAGGGGATGCTATGGAAAAGCAATTGGGTAGGCAAGGAGTAACCAAGTGTAGATAAGGAGGTATGAAAGACAGTAGGGCAGAAAGGCCACACAGGGATTCCTGAGAATTTAGAGCGGACCTAGAGGAGTGCCACAAAACTAACCAGAGTGCTGGAGCACCTCTCCTATGAAAACATGTTGAGAGAGCTGGGGTTGTTCAGCTGGAAGAAGAGAAGGCTACAGGCAGATCATATAGCAGCCTTCTGGTACCTACAAGGGGCTGACAAGAAAGCTGAAGAGAGACTTGTTACAATGATAGGACAAGGGGAGATGGCTTTAGAGGGCAGGTTTAGATTAGATATCAGGATATAGATATCTGGGATATAGATATTCAATATTCCTCCCTGTGAGAATGCTGAGACACTGGCGCAGATTGCCCAGAGAAGTTGTGGATGCCCCATTCCTGGAAGTGTTCAAGGCCAAGCTGGATGGAACTTTGAAGTCACCTGCTCTAGTGGAAGATATCTCTGCCTGTGGCAGGGGGGTTTGGAACGAGATGATCTTTAAGGTCCCTTCCAATCCAAACCATTCTACTGTTCTATGATTCTAGGAATGAAAGTCTGCTTATTGAAGGAAATGAAGGGGATCCGAACTATTTGTCAGAGATATAAAGGCAGCCTCATGTACTACAAAGCAACCTGGGAAGCTATTTGACATGGATAGGAGAGATCAGTAGATGGTTGTAAACAGTTAAGCCAAGTGACAGGGATATTTAGAGAAAGTAAGCATTCATATGGGCTATTTTAATTGCGCACCATTGAGACTGCTATCCTTTTAATGAACTGTTTCCTCAAAAACCGGTGTTTTATCTGTCATTGGTAACGGAGTTTTGCAAGGTTGTGAGTGCATTATATAAAATCTTTCGTACAGTCTCAGACCAAAGCTTCTGCCAGCCTTGCAGATGGCTCTGATTGTGGCCAGTTTCATAGGTCGAGGGAAGAATAAGGGAGAGTAGAAACACATAATTCACGTATGAATCAGGGGACAAAGAAGTGGCTCTAACCTGGCACCTAACTTACAGATGAAAAAAAAAAAAAAAAAAAAAATTCCTTGTCCCGGGACACTGAGAAACAAGCAAAGGGAGGACACAGGCATTAACTCAGACATAGTACCTGCAGGCCAAAAAAGTACCATGCCAAGAAGTAGCATGGTGCTCAAAGACTAAGTGCTCTGTGCTGTTTTCCAAAAATATGGAAAAAAGGGAAATACAAGCAAGAAGGAGAAGTCTGAGAATTGCAGAAAATTACCAGGTTGACTATAGGGGAGACATTCAACCTGGCTATCAGAAAGACATATAGGCAATTTATCAACTGGTGCCTCACATTAAAACATACTGTGGAGCAGAGAGTCAATTGGGACTGGAAATTTTTGGGGTGATCAGAATGTGGCCAGCAGCTATCCATTTGCAATGGAAATTCAGTGCTTTTTATGCTGCTTTTCACAAGGAAGGGCCAAGATTCCTGGACTGCTTTATGGTTTGGTTTAGTCAGAGTAGACAATGAAAATATATATTAAGCAGGGAAGCTGTTTATTTTGCCTGATACTGAAGAGGAAAGTGAGGAGAAGGAGCAGCAGCTTTTTGTCATTACATCAAGCTACTTTTTATAATGGAAACAAATTTTAAAACTTAGAACTGGAGAAAACACATAAGAATTTAAGTGCATTTGAATTTAAGTGATCTCATAATAAAGGTCTGTAATAGGACAAATACACCACTGAAAAGTCACTTTACACAGGGAGCCCTGAGTAGCACAACTGTTTTAAGAGAAAATTAACTTTTGAAGAGAGAATTTGGGCTACTTAAAAGGTTTAATGACTTAGGGAATCTTTAGATCATGTACATATGTTCTGAAAATAATTCTCCCTCCTTTCCCCCGCCCCCCCTCCCCCCGCATTTTCCGTTTCTGAATTAACTAAGCCTTAACCTCATTGCTCTCTCATCTTAAAGCAAAACATGTTATTCCTGTGCCACTAATTCTCCACTGTGCCATCATGTTTATTCTAATGTCTGGAACTCATCAGTACTTTTCCAGTTACTTGATTGTCAGCAAAAGCAGGGAAAGGCGGTGAGCCGTTAAGGGAGACAAAACAAGGCACAACAAATTTTATCTGGGCAGCTTGAATTCACTAATGACTACACTTAGAAGTATAGGTTGTGTCCTAGGTTTAACAATTATAAAACATGCCATATTGCACACTCCGTTTCTGGAGACATGGTGAGTACAGACGTTTCCTTTGAAACAGCCATCCCGAGGCTGGGAACAGAGTTCCAGGAAAACCTCGCTGGTGGCAAAGAGCAGAGCTCAAGTCAAAAATAACAGGGCTCCCCACACATTTTTTAGTCGTCCCGCAGCTCTGCAGCCCTTGGCTCGGTGACAGCGCGTTCTGTTTGACAACAATGGGGATAAGGATGCCTGCTGCGGAGGAGGCTCCGTGTGTGGCTGCCTCTCTCTGCACAAAAGAGGGGCCTAGCTGGGGGTGGGGGGGAGTGTGACAAGCATTGCACCATACCCTATTGTTTGGGATCCTTCAGGCTCCGTCCCTCGGTTAGGGCTGTTTGCATGGCAGAGTAGGGGAGACCGCGTGTTCCTCCGCCACAGCTCTCCTTAGAGAGTCGCCAACAAAGATTATACAACACGATCAGAGATGGCTGGAGGCATTCGGCTAAGCAGAGGGAAGGGTGTCTGGGGTTCGGCGGGGAGGGGGGCGGGAAGAAGCTAGGGAAAGTAAAGCTGGTGTGAGGAGAGGGAGGGTTTTTCCAAGTGGAGGTGGACTGGAACGGACTCTGAGAGGGAGCAAGGCAGCTTGCGGAGCTAATGGAGACGAACGTCTGAGACGGGAGAAGTGCAACAAGAAGTAGCTGTGGGAGACTTTTAGCATTTTCTCATTCCTTTCCCCAGGTTCACGGGGTTTTTTTTTTACTCCTACTTCTCATTCCCCTAGGGAATTGGACCCGCACCTCAAGCATCCTCAGGATGCAGACCCTTCTCCATGTCTCCCCACCCCCAACCACTTGTGTATGTCTCCATCCCTTGACAAGAAACAGACCTTGGAGCTTTTGCTTATGCTAGGGGTGGGGAAAGGCGAGGGGCTCCCAGGGCGGCAGGAAAGGAGCACTGTGGAGCAGCAAGTGGGGCCCAGAGGGGTGTGAGCTGATGCAGCTGTACTGCTGCTGATCCAGACATAAACTTCTCCTCAGTCAGATCCAGGGCCTCTGCTAGGCAGTATACATTTTTACCAAGAAACTGCTGCTACCTCTATGTAACAGCCTGGATTAATGCAGTCAGTGTGTTTCACGCTTTCAACAGCTGCCTTCTAGTATAATGAGAAGGTCAAAATACAATGAGAAAAAAAAAAAAAGGAAAAATAAAAAGGAAGCTATGGTGAACACATAAAATTTGAAGCAAGAATCTCTAATGCTCTCTCTGATGTGTCTTTTCACTGGTTTGAGGGGTAGGGATACAACTGACTTTTAAGTTTTGAGTCTGGTTTTTTTCTTGCTTCTTCAGAGTGCACATTCCATTCACCCTTTTAGTACAATTAATTGGTATTTAACTTCAGTGGACTTTTTGGGAAATGCTATGAAAAGGTTACAAAGAGCAATAGAAAGCCTAATGTACTGAAATGCAGTCAGTAGACCCCCCTGCAGAGAGTAACTCTTCTCATGGAGCCTGACCCTCACTGAAGTCAATGGTAAAACTTACAGGGATATTAGTGATAGATTAAAAGATGCAGGAAGCTGAAACCACTGCTATCTCACCCTCACATAATTTGTGTCCTGATCCTTAAAAAAAGGTAGAAAAATCAGGAAAAATGGCAGCCTCTTTTAGACCTTACCTGTAAATAGATCCTGTTTTGCCACCGCTGCACTCCAGGTAAAGCTGCATTTGGGAATTTTGCCCAGTTGGCTTGTAGAAAGGCAGAGCTTTTCGCTAAAGACTTCACCTCCAGTTGCAGGAATTTATCGGGATGGTTGTTGTTTGGCAAAACAGAGAGGTCCATGTTTCTGTGCTGTAGAGTAGTAATGAAAACAGCCCCAGCTTCTGCTTCCTGGCTGTGTATGCTCTTTCTATTATTAATGACGTGAAGAAGGATACGAGAGTTTCCTGAAACTGTATCTGACCCCTGTTTGGTGTCAGGCTCACTTATATCATCTACTAATGATAAAAGATTGTTTAGAAGTGGCAGACCAGACAGGACAAGTTTCTGTAAGTGCCTAGCTTAAGTTTTTAAGTTCACAGTCTCTTTTGATAGATACATATGTGCTCATTAAAACTAACAGAGTACCAGTGAGTAGATGTGTAAGACACTTAAATGCATACCAGCACTTCCTCAAGTGATCTGCCAAAAATGTCAAGATGACAATACTTCAAAGTAAGCTTCCCCCCAGTCCCCCCCCCTCCAAAAAATAGAAGCAGCTCCCAGTCCAAAGTAAGCCTTCCTCTTCTGTGGCAGTACCAAGAGGCTCCATTGTGCTTTGTGGGTTGGTACCATTTACCACGATATCTATAACATGCACTTTTTTAAGTTCAGGGATTTCTCTCAGTAAATTCTTCTTAACCCTGGGAAATATTAGATTGTTTCAAGTAATCGATAACAGAAGTTTTCAGTGAATTGATTCTGCTCCTGTTTAAGTGACTGGAAAAAACTGTTACTTACATGGCACTGTCTTGGTCCTTTCACTTTTACTATTCTGAGATTTGATTTTTTTCATTATGATTTTATGAATCTTAAGTCCTTTTGACTTTCAGCTAATGAAATTCTCCTTCTCATTACAGCTACCATGTACAACTAGCAAAAGCAGCCTTCTCATTTTTATTTTCACCTTTTCTTCAGACCTTTTTTTTCTATGATATGTTTCATTTTTGATGACATTGCTGCAGCAGATAAGCTTTTCAAAGTTCATTGTTTGAAACCCAGGAAAACCTGTTTTGGATCAAATTTGTGCTGAGAATTAGGGCATCACAGAACTTTTAGCCTTGCATTTAGACCAGAAAATCAAACTAATCTATTTTCTGCACAGAAAATTGCTGAAATATATATAAAAAAAATAAAAATAGGAAAATAGTTTTTAAAATTCTAGTGTAATAAATTTATACATAGATATACATATAAGTTAAAACCCTTATCTACTTAGAAAGCTCATGATTTTTCCTTGCATTTATTTATTGGAGATAAACAGCATTTCTATTTATTATTCTGGCACCTTTCAAGTAGATGCTCAAATAAATATCTGTGTGTAGCCCCAAAGAGATAGTAGTGACTGTGTTTCTGAGGGGATGTGCAAGCTTCTGGGGAACCTGTTGCTTTTCAGTCTCATCTTGTAAGCCACCTAGTTTTTTCCCTTGCTCATTTATTTACCATTTTCAATGTGGTACACAGTAATTCCACTACATTGTTCATGAGAATACAGCAACCATAAATTAATAAAATGCTCAAGCTGTTGCAAAACCAGGAAAAATTACATCTTCTGACAACATACATAATTTTTTGGTGCTTTTTTCCCTGCTCTTCTCATGCAGCTAGTAACTTCAAAACACAGTAACGAATGATACCATGATTTACCTTCACCTCTATGACTATGACCACCTCTACGACTATGACCACCTCTACAACCTCTATGAACTATGACAAGTTCTGTATCTTGTAGGAATATGTGAGGCTATTTTCCATAGTTATAATACTTGACATTTACCTACATCAAAGTTTATAGGTCAATGTCTTGCCTAATTGTTCAGTTTTGTGAGTTTCTTCCCAAGTGAAGCAGCAGTCAGTTAACCAGGAAGAACTTAACATCGCCTGCAGAGCTGGAGAACTCAGTTTTTACTCTTTCACGTGATGGATGAAGATGTTAAAAAAACCCTGCATCTTTCCTTAGAGGACCATACTGCTGACTTCTCTCCATCCTGAAAGATGACCATTTTGCTACGACTTGAAAGCTTTAACTAGCTTTCAAGTCATAGAGACTGTTCCTGTAGTCCTGTGTGAATGCAGTTTGTTGAATATTGTGTAATGAACTCTGTCAGAGATCTCTGTGTTCACTAGACCTTCCTTACTCAGAACACAACTGAAGCCATGCTAACTCCCTCCCTAGCCCATTCTTACCCAGGTGCTCAGGGATCTTACTCTCTTTTATTGGCTATTACAGCATCAGAAAAGGAACTCAAGACCCCCTAATCTGTAGTTCAATGATTGCCTGGAGACACCCTTTTCCACAGGCGGGAGTTACACTGCAGTCTGCCAGTCTTCTGGCAGAGCAAATGTTTGAAGTGACAGCTTAGGCACCATGGCAAGTGGTTCTGTAATTTCCCAATTATGTTCTTTTAGAATTCTCAGGTGACTGCCACCCTAGGTGCCTGTTAGCATCTAACACACTTGGTTGTACATTGTTTGTACAACCTTTATCTTGATCCAGCTTCTCTGACATCTCTGCTGCAAGAACTTGCAAGGTATGAGAACCCCTGCAACATTTCATCTGGAAATGCCAATGCAAGTAATTCACTGAACTTCCCTTTCATAGCTTTATCATTCCTGAATGTCTCTTTCACAGTTGTGTTATCAGTTGGTCCCACTGTCTCCCTATCTGGCTTCCTGGTTTTGATGTATTTCAAGTTCCTTTTCTACTAGTTTGAGCATCTTTTCTATGGAGCTATTTAAATTCTGAGTGCTTCTAATTTTCTTCTTCCAATTGATCTATTAGGCTCTAGGGTCTCCACTGGTCTTGTCATGCAGGAAAGCTTTCAGTTTTTAGTATATTTCAGAGTAGGCAAATGGCTGCTTCCCTTGTCACTGAAGATGACAAAACTGCATGAAAAAACCCCAAACAACCCAAAACGTAAGCCACTTCCTCCAGAAGAAAGCAGCAATTTCCCTTTAGAATAAATGATGTGATTAAAATTCAGGTATTTCTTTAAGAAAATTGTGAGAAGTGGTAGCTATTGTAACTTTTGCTCACTGCTGTAGCTAGTCAGCACATATGTGGGAAGAAGTAAAGCCACTGTGCACCAGCCTAGCACAAACCCTGTGTACCATTTAAATCCCACTTAATCCAACAAAATAGGATCTAAGTGGGATTTAATTAGCAGAGAAGCCTACTCTAGCCATTAAGAACTAGAGTGAATTTCACATTTTATGTCAACTGAACTTGACTGATTTGACATTCATTAGTTGAAATTTTACATATTAATCAGGCTGGAAGGAAGACATATAGATGCAGAAGGATTATTGCTAAAGAAAGAACAAATCCAAAAAAGCAAGTAAACTCTGGAATGTCTATACCTGCATAAGGCTATGACTTCCCTGCACACAGTTGGAGAGGGCTGCCTACTGCCACTCAAGGCAGTGGAATGGTGCTGCAGGGTTGGCATATGCCTGCCCTGCTCGTAGCGTACTGGGGCTCAGGTTGCAGGCTGGGCACATTCTCAGAATGTTCTTATAATTTTCTGATAAAAGGGGTATTTTGGTCTTTGCTGCTTCTGTGAATGACAGTAGAATATACTGAATAATAAAATGAACTTGCTTCCAAATTCATGCAGAGAAGGAAAGGATGTATTTTCTATTTAGACACGAAACTGCTTCAAAATGGTTCACATACACTTAATAGTTTTGTATTACTGTTGCCAAAGGAATCAGAATCACAACTATCAGCATTACAACATCCTGATTTCACTGATTACATTTTAAAAGAATGTCATTTTACTCTGCAGCTTTACATCCCTGAGTCCCAACCAAAAGTATTTTCTTTTTACGATGTTAGTATAAAGTTGATGGGGGGATAATTTCAGCACAAGTCACTCATCTGTTTTTGACAGATACAGAGAGAATTAAAATGTACTTTTTGATTTCTGTGATTAAGACAACAATTCTTGTTGGTGGAATATCCAAAATCAGCAGAGCATAAACATTCAGAACTGTGAGTATGATATCACTGGCTGACAAAAATCGTTCTCTGGCCTCTAGCCCACAGACGTCTTTTCTTTTGCTTGATTTTGAGTTGTGATTCAAGTGAATAGAGGAGTATTAGCAAGATTGGGTGCTAAATATGAAGAAAATTTAAAATAACAATTGTTTCTTTTGCCTGCCAACTACAATAATTCTATTAAACTCTCAAATGTGTGTCTGTGACATTGAGGAGTTATGCCTAAGAGCAACTGAATTTTCTGTGTATTGAAACTTTTTAATTACATGAAATACAGTATCACATTCCATGACAGTTACTTTCCTTTCCTTCTTTACTTTTTAAAACTAGAAGATATTTTATTTAAAATCATATATTATTGCCTCATTAAAATCGCAGTTTTTGAATGCACAGCAGTAAGATGCCAAATCAAAGATTTTGATAGTACAGCTATTTGAAAGTGCTGTTACTTTCAACAGCAGTTAAAACTGCATCTCAATATATTGCCTGAATAGAATCACAGTCCTGACCAGGTGTCAGTTATTTAAGTTTTTGGATATCTACGTCAGATCTATACAGTAGCATCTTTATACAGAATTAAAAGTAACAATCATTCAAATAAAGATGTATTCCCTTTTGCTTTGAGTAGAAATTATGATGCCTTTCTGGCTTACTTCTCCATCTATCTTTCCTTCAGGCTCTGCCCTCCTACTTATTTTCAGAGCACACCTAAAGGCTTACATGACACAATGGAGAGAGAAGATCTAGCCCTCCCCTCTTGCCAAGCTCAGGGGTCATAGAACTCACTTGAGATAAATAACTGCCTCTCCACTGAATATTTACCTGTATAAACAACTTTACATACATCAAGGCTGACAGAGTGGCATGTCTGTCTGCAGCTGAAGAGTGGTGCCCAAGTCAAGAGGCTAGAGATACTTGTGCTGCAGCTGTATCTGCTACAGTATAAGGCTCGATGGATTTATCTACCAGACACAGATACCCAAAAGAGGAAAGATACAAATAACAAAAGCTTTACTTTTTATTGAAAATGTAAAAATCATGTGAATCATGTACAATATTTTCTCATAAGGAAAATCTTAGCTGTTTCATAATGTTTCACAAAACTGTAAAACATTTAATTTTTATAAAGACTTTTTCATTAAACAAAGATAAAACTAAAGCAGTATTACAAAGCTATTTTCTAAATCATCAACAGAGAACTGAGACTGTTTAACAGATTAATTCCTACAAGTAGCAGGAAAAAGGACTCTTTCATTTGTAAATCTGCAAGAGGACACACAAAGGTATAGAGGGGCATGGGGTTTTTGTTTCAAAACGTTTAAAATCAAGTGATGTGTTAAAACAGTTCAGACGTGGACTCATAGGATGGTACAAGTTCTAGGACTGCATTTCTCTACACTACCTCAAACAGTGCAACAGTGATTCAGTGTAAATCTCTACAGTGTTTCATTGATTCAATACTTGTGTTCAAGTATGTGTCCATGAGAATGATTAAAATCTCTACTTAAGCTATTTTAATTTTCTTGTTTATAATATAAGTTACAGTAGAATATCCCCTTCAGTATGTTCCTAAATCAAATGAACTAATCTCACAATACATTCTGTAATAACCTGTTCAACAATGTTAGCTTACCTCAACATCTGTTGCAAAATGCACAAGATTCTGACTCCAAATGCCAAAAATATAATAAAATTAGAAAGGGCTTTGTTTCCATACACAACAAAACTATTCAGCTAAATTAAAATAAATTCAAGATAAAATGACTTTTTTTTTTTTTGCAACAGACCCTACTGAAAAAAAACATTTAAAATGCTAGTTACTATTTTTTTAAGATTCTGATAAAGGTATCCAGAAGTTCATATAAAAATTATGAAAATGTCAGAGGATAAAACATGTTGGCTGTCTAACCAAAACCATTAAGGATGTCTGGCAGGCAAAAATAAATTAATTTGATTAAATTATATGTCATCTGATAATATTTGGTCTGAAAAAGCATGTGTGTGTATGTGTGTGTGTTTATAAATAATAATATTGTGAAGAGCTGAGAGCCAGCCAGCCTGACAGAGGTCAACTCTTTTGTTGCATTTTTTGCGCATAAAAGTCCCTGCACGTCTCACAGCATCGCTGATACCACCTCATGTCTTGACAGAGGTTCTTCTCTCTTATAACTCTGCAATACACAGGCCACTGGTCTCCCAGGCACTTGAATGTTAAAGCAGCTGTGAAACGACAACAACAACAAAATCAAATATACAAAAATACAAATATTGCATTTATTACTGAAGAATCAGGTAGCAAAGGAGACAAGGACACAAGTTCATCTGGAAAGGATAATAGATGTAGATATCCAGCAAAAGAAACAACACTGTCACCCCTTGTCCCGTTGTCAGTACTAATTTATAAATTGGCTTAAGCTGCATTGAACTTAACTATTTTAATGTCATGGAGCTGTCTCCCCATGAGTGAGTGAAGCCTACCTTTCTATCTTTTTTCACATATGGAAGCCTCTCACAGAGCTTATCACAGAAAGTCCCAGAATTACACATTTAGTTATTCAAGCTGTAGTGCATACATGGAATTAAAATGGAAAACCAATGAAAAATAGAGCATAAGAACATGGCATCATCCAAAAACCATCTTAAACACTGAACTGAAAGAAGAAGTCAATCTCAGATTTGAGTTACTTTCGTATTTTAATACAAGAGAAACTGAGAGCATACTTGTAAAAGAGCGGGTGGCACAATCCCCTTCAGCTTTCACTAGCCCTACTTTCAAACCCCAATGATCTCTGTTGCATAATATGAATGTAGGACAAAAATATCAATATGTTTAAGAGAAACATTGTGTTATATATGTTGGAGATGTTAATGTTTCTCTTGGATTGGATTCTGACTCCCTGCTGGATGACACTGACCTGTAGATTACTAACATCAGTGCTACATAATTCATTCCATGAGGGCAACATAGCCTCATCTTTTTTTGTGTGCTTCACATCAAGTCAAATTTTAATGAATCTGACACTTTTTTTTTCTGTGAAACTTCCTGATTCACTTCACTCCATGACACAAAGCTGCTTATACTTCCCCAGAGGGAAAGCCTCAGTGATGGAGTGATGGCCTCTTGCTTCTGAGAGATCAGTTGAACAAAAAAAGAAAAGTACAAAGACAAACCTTACAACAGTGAAATAACAGAGGAGTGGGCCATAAGCGACAGCTGCCAGCCCATCCAGCAAACTGAAACAATGTCTACTACAAAAAAATGTTTAAAGGCTAAAAACTTCTAAGAGAAATACCATTCACTGACTTAAGGGAAGTTTTACGTACAGTCTGAAAAGCTGACTTATTTTCCATGCAAGAGAAATCTAATATACAGTAAGGTTTATCTTAACAGGGGCTCTGAAAAATAAGCTGGAAAGGGTATACTGTCTCACAGTAAGCCTTTGAATATTCCCCAGTCATGGTCAAAATGCAGTTGAATGATTTGGGGAGCTAATAGTAGTCATCATCAACAATGCACTAGGAAATAACAATCAACAGAATTAACAGTTCTGTAGTTGTGCCATAATATAATTTCTTTAGGAACAGCAGTGACCTGAGTTCCTCCAGGAACAGCAAATCTCTTCATGTTAGTAATTTTCCTAATATATTAGGCATGAGTTGTAGACATTTGAACTAAAGACAAATGGAAACAGCTCTCTAAATCTGAGAAACAAATAAGGGCCTCCTTGATCTCACATATGTCAAGAGAACATAGTTTGCAGAGCTTTCAAAGGGAAAAGAAAGTTATTTTTTCACTTCAGAAATGTTTGATAAAATTGAATAGTCAAATACATATAAAAACATGTGTATCTATAGTGTTTCTAAAATATATTTTCACATAGGATATTTTGTGCCCATAATATCAGTTTCAGATAACAAAAACCTTTCACCATTCTGAGGTACAGTCTCTGACATACACACTGTAGAACTGAGGCAGGGAGATGAGTCTCTGCATAGAATTTACATCTCCTGAGTATCTCCTGAGTCCTAGCCTTCTGTTTTTAAGCTGAGAATATCATTAACCTAGGGAGAGAAGGAACTGAAAAGAGATTTCTAGCAGGAATGTGTCACTTTGACTGCTTACCTAACCTGGGTGATGTTATTGTGTTAACATTAATTTTCTCGTTGCAGGGGTGGAGATGACAGGGTCTGTAGGCTGCAGGCTTTTCAGATGAAAAGCATTCATTGCCATGCCTTCCTGTGATCTTGTGCATGCACTGGATGACTCGGGACTGCATCCCTTTGCCACAGGTAACGGAGCACTGGAAGACACAGAAGACACATTCACTGGAAAGGTTTTTTAGCCTGTAATCATGAAGATGAAATGCTAGTCCAGGTGAAGTCAGTGCCTGCTCCTTCAAATGTGAGTATTCCAAGATTTCTGAATTCTATTCAGTTAGCTGAATGAAAATCAATTAAAAAAGCACAAACAAATTTGCGGTATTAATTGAAGGACTGATTCCACCATCCTATTGCTGTCAATGTCCATTTTGTAGAGCTTGTGATGAACCTGAAACGTAGCAATGTACCTGAAGGGAGCAGGGGCTACTCTCTTGTATCTGTATTCTAATTTACTGTAGTGTTGAAAGTGATGGGAAAAATTGTTCACAGACAATAACAGTCTGAGAGAAGATTTTTTAAGTAAGCCATTCATTACCAGTGCAAAAATGCCCTTTCTACTGAGCAGAGTGTATGCCTCCTGTCTTTGCATCACATCTGCATGCTTTCTCACGTGTCCCAGAAATAAAACACACAATGTGAGACATGATATCCAGCTTTTAATCAACTGTCCCATCTTGTTGCCACAGAGAATGAGGTAAGAAAATAAAAAAGCTGAGCACTGTAACACCAGGAACTTTATATTATCACAGCAACAGAATGAAAACTTTGGCCGTGCTGTACAGATAATTACAAAACCTACAAAATACAGATACTTAAAAAACTTACAAAAAAAAGAAAGAATACATGCTGTCCTCTCTTCACTGACTTTTTGTGAACAAAATTTCATAGGATGTGAATTACTTTTGTGCCCATTGACACACATTCTATTGTTTTAACTATAAATCTGTTAAAAATTATATCTTGGAATTTGCTTCTACCTGCTAATGTTTTTGACTCAAGGACCCACAAATTTCAGTAAGTTTTGGAGAAATGTACCACAGAGGACATCTTCAAATATTAATCAATTTCTTGCAATGAATGATATGAGCTCAGACTGAAAATTTTTGCTTCTTAATCCTGAAAACATTTTTATTCTAAAAACTCCTAATTATATAAATATCCAGAATATATATCCTTGGGAAGCTTCAAGAAGCACCTGAAGAAAAGTTGAAATGAGAAAGACAAGGAGAAGGTGCTATAATAAAAGATGTTTCACAGCCATTCTTATCTCAAGAGAGAGATGAAGAAGTATAGTTTTCTGCAAAGAATGAAAAAATTTTGAGTGTAGGAAACAGTAAAGGAGGTTTTACCCTCAGGTTTGTTATCTATGTGCTTTTCAGTGATATTTTAAGCACTATTACTGGAGGAAAAGGTTTACATGTGCTAAAGAGGAAAAAGAAGGCTTGCACCCAAATATGCATATCAAATGAAGTGGGACTCCTGTATTTTGCACTTATGAGGTTTCCAGAGAGCTACAGGTGACTGAGATATACACCTGAAGTGTATTTTCAGAAGGGACAGAACAAGGTCCAAAGCACACTTCCACTTCTAACCACACAAAATCAAACACTGGTGTTCTACAAAGACAGCAAGTGGACTTGATTTTGCTCCTGTTTTCAGTGATGTATATTGTGAGTAACTCCACAGAGTCAATAAAGAACTATGTATTGCTACGGTAATCAGATACAGCCTGCAGTGCCAGCACAAATTACAAATTACAAATAGATAGTTGCCTGTTCAATATCAACTACAGTTTGACAAATATGATGTTTACAGGAGGGAAATCAGTTAGTATCAAAGTATTTTTAAAGTAGAAGTTTGTCATCAACTTTGAATTTAGTATAGTGCTTTAAAATTGCATGAGAAAAAAACTTCTCAACAGAATTCCTTTTCCTGAACCCTCTGCCTTTTCTCTGTGCATCTAAGAATAATCTGACTTCCTATAATGGCCAACATTATGCATATGGTCCTCCAACGTACTAAATTTTAAGTGTATTTATTCTTATTTTTAAAACCTGGGAACTTATTAATAAGTCCTTCAGGATGTCTGGGGAAAAGAGTGTTTTGCAATCCAAAACTTTCAAAACTAACCTTATCAGTTTACAAGTAAAGCAAATTTTTTCTAAACCATTAGGGTTTTAAAATCAGTGATGGATCTGATAGGAAAGCTGTGCTCTTCCATGTTCACACATCATCATCAGTGGTCTGACATCAAAATTAAGAATTCTATTGACCGAAAGCCAGAAAAAAATTTTTTTACCATATCTATATTATCTCATATTGTAAGTAATTTGAATAGTATGAAATAGGGAAATCATACTTCAGGTGTAGCATTTAGCAGTGAACTTGCTAGGTACACAGATAAACACGGAGATTTCTGTCTCCATGAAACTGTCCTGCAAACACATCAGCAAACTGCTGTTACAGCTGAGAGCAGCCACTGAATATTGGATAAAAGGCATTATAACATTTTTCTTCCTTACCCTGCAAAGGTATGGACTTGATCTGACTTCCCTAGGAGACACCTAAACTTCTGCAAATCAGCTAGATGCACTTCAGAGCAGAAGCTCTGACCTGATTTTGATACTCATTTGACTGTGTATGCAAAGGTACATTCTAGGTGAAGCAGACTCTTGCAAAACTGCCTGGCAAACTTGCCTCCCGTTTGAATTTCTCTCAATGACAATATTCAACCTGAGGTAAATACCTCTCAGTAGATGTGCAGCTGCCACTTTTTAAATAGTGTCTGTCAAATGTAGCTAAAGCTGTATAGCTTCTGTATAATTCTGGAATTTCCATCTTTAAAACTGTAGCAAAGCTTTCAATTTGGAGAAAATATAAAATATTTTCAGTTTTACATATTAAGCAGTTAATTTAATCAGAAAGAAATGTATCTGTCAAAACTGCTTGTATTTTTACATTTATATATATACATCTATATGTTAACATAAAGCTTACATACGTGAGATTTACAGAAAATGCTCACTCCCTATGTAGTGTTTTCAATAATTTAGCAGATCTCAGATTAATTTAAACCTACAGCCTTTATTACTAGTGAAGGAAGAATACATTTCTGAAGTTCTTCTTCCCATCCCGTCTACCTCACAAATGCCAGTCTTGCATATGTGATGCTTTATTTTTGTGGAGGTCAATTCCATTTTACTTCTGTCTCTTCAGATGACCTACACTTTAAGGCCATGTAGCTGATTAGCAAAAAATCCCATAGGACAACTGTATTTGTAGGTTTAGACTAAATGTTCTAATGCACAGCCAGAGGTTTTTTTTTATGTGGCTGTTAATCTGTGCATTTTGGACGCAGTCCTAAATGTACTGTAAAACCACTCAAAGCAGCAAGACATGTAAAACATTCCTGTTAAAGATTACAAAAAAACCCTGGGTAAAGATCAGTAACAGCTATTTATTTTCTAAAAAAAAGCTTTTCTTTCTTTCAAAAAGAGAATCTACCCAACCTGTATGAATTTTGTCCTACTTTTGAACTTCTTTTAGACGTAATTTCAAGGGCAGAAACCTAGGCGTTAAATACAACAATCCTTTCACTTGGCATGCACACCCGTTACCCAAGATTCCTTCTTTCTGTTCCCTGCCAAAGATATATATTCTGGAGAGAATACATATTCCCAAGGCCAACAGCTGAGGAAGTTGCTGTAATGCATTAGCTGCTTCCAGCTGGCCTTCATAAGAAGTAGGAATTCCTAAATTAAGGGAAAAATTGTCACTGGCAGACAGTAACGGTCAAAATGCATCTTTTTGCCAAGACAACAGGCAATCACTGCAGAGGCTGATACAATCCACAATAAAAAAGCCAATCTGTGACAGTATTAACAGAATTGACTTGGACAATTTATTGTGAAGAATAAATGGACAGTTCAATAAAAGGGTTTTACAACTCTAAGTAGCATTCGAAGCAGAGACTGACATGCTCATAAGGAAACTCGGTGATGAGTTTTACTGGAAATTATTCGCAGAGCATTTCTAATCATTTATGTATAGGTTCATCAGTTCCAGCATTTAAGCAGTTTCAACCTTTTCGTAAAGCGAGAGTGAAACAAGAATAGCAAACAATCAGACTTTAGCAACAGTATTCATATTTGCTGACGTGCTTGCAAAATCTTTTTGTATTTGATTTTTGTATGAAGTTTGCTTTTGAAGGCAGGGCATAGATAAAGTAGTGCATTTTTTTGCCATAAAGGCTTTTTACTGAGTTTTGCAATATTCTTAAAGTTTACCTTAACTAAAGCAAATAATCTGGAGTTTACTTTAGTATTTCTTTTTCTTTTCCTATTTTTTTAAATTTTTGTTTTTAAATAAAGGCACTTGTGAATAGTGTAACTAATACAAAAAGAGAGACTGATAGGATAAATCATAAGATGGAGTCTGAGTTCTCCTATGCATCATTTCCAGGAAGGTCTTTCTGCCTCTCTTATTTCTGACACACCCAACACCTCAGAATGCCAAATTTAAAATTCAGAACTTGTTCTAAGTTTAGCTGAAAAATTCTATTGTTGGTCTCCTCTCAGTTTAGCAAGTTTGAGTTGTCCCTACTTTTTCTATTTTTTCCCATCTTCTGCTCCCCCTTCCTCCATTTTCACTTTCTAGCTCTTCTTTCTGGAGTAGGAATTTGTACTGTATGACTGTTCAAAAGAGGTAAGATTTTAAATTAAGACACAGCCTCAGCTTAGGTTTGATAAGCTAGAGATAGGGTTCCTATGGAGGAAACCTTCATCACCTCATCTCAAGAATATGGACCTTCCTTCTCTTCTTTCCCTTTTTCTTTTTTCCTTTTTTGTTTTTTTCCTTTTTATCCTTTTTATGCTCCCATGCAGAACAGTGTGATTGTTCGGCAGAGGAGGCAAAACTGCCTTTGGTATCAAGACAATAAGCAACTGAGAGTTTACATGTTGATTACAAAAAACATAAATTTATATTTTCTACGTCCATACATATACATCTACTCTTCAGAACATCATTACCCACCTACTCTCAATCAATAGTGAGGTTTGATAGGCTTGAACCTAACTAGGCTGGCTGGAGTGGGTTTGGAAGTAGCAAATTCTTTGTCTATATTTGAAATCCAAATTCTATTCCCCAATTTCTTTCTTGGATGAACTAATGAAACACAATCATCCACTTCATGAATTAAAACTCTCGATTGTCTCAATGATGCTAGTTCGTTTTGTTATGACAATCTGGAGTCCAAATTCATTAAAAACCGCCAGACTGCATTACAGCCTTTCATTTCCACCCAGTATCATGGACAGTATCAGCATTTCCCCCTCAATATTCATGACTTTTTGGGCATTAGGAAGAAGTTCTTCACAGAGTGATTGTGCATTGGAATGGGCTGCCCAGGGAGGTGGTAGAGTCACCATCCCTGGAGCTGTTTAAGAAAAGACTGGATGTGGAAATGAGTGCCATGGTCTAGTTGACAAAGTTGTGTTTGGTCATAGGTTGGACTCAGTGGTCTCAGATGTCTTTTCCAAGCTCATTGATTCTGTTATTCTGTGACATATCAAAGCATGGAAAAATCCTGTAATACCATAACAGATATAAAAAGCCCTGTTTCTCTATATGCTCCAGATGTATTTATACACTGGTTTTAATTTCATATTTATACTTTACATTTAATACAAAAACACATTAAAGTTTTAAGACAATTTAAGCGTACCTCCACCTGAAAAATTAAGTCTTTATTTTACTTAGGACCTTATACACATTGCTAAATAGTATTTGACGTAATAAACTCAGTGGATTTTACAAAAAATAAGCTGGTGACTGCTGACAAATGATTAATTACACATCAGCGTTCTAAACAGCTGCAACACACTACTAAAAGTAAAAAGTAGAGATGTTCAGACTTAAAAGGCTGATATCCTCAAAGTACATCTTTTAAATTACAGGGCAATCTTGACTTTTCTATCACAAAAAAAAAAAAAAAGTTAGGCAACGGGTCCAAAAACTCAAGCCAACAGTTTCACCATCACATTATCATGTCTTTTCTTCATGTAAAGGTGCCTGGCACAATGTGTATCCCTGCTTAAGCTTAAATGTGATATAATCTCTAAATTGACTGAAAACCGATTAATAGATCTATAGGGCAACCATAAAATTATTTCCATGCTTCTCAGTGATGCAAAGCCTTAGCTTTTATTTTTCCAGTTCTGTAAATTTTATCTCTCTGTCATAGTTTCTAAAGGCAGAACAGATACAAAGCTGAAACGAATCATCTTTGTTGTGATATTCCGAAATGAAGAAAGTGAAAACAAACTGTAAGAGCATAATTTCTTTGGGATCTTTACCCTCCAGCCAAGAAGCAGCTTCAGTCAATAGCATTTTCAGAGAACTATGGCTTGTTTTCACTGGATATTTTATCAATTCTAAGGATAATAAAGGGTTGCCTAAGGTTGTACATTACTTTTAAAGTATGTCAGCAAAGACACTGGAAGGAAACTATTATATTTGTTAGAGACATAATAAAACTGGTTGTAATGCTGCAACCTGTAACTCTGTAAGAGGGTTCACACTTGGACTCAATATTATACTGTCAACACTTTCTATAACATCCTTTACATCACATTTTATTGTTATGAGGAATGGGCTAAAAGTGATGACTGCTGAGGAATATTGTAAACACACCCAAATGACCTTGCAGCTAGGAATAATACCTGAAAACCTATGCAGTCCTCTAGCACGGAACGAGTTTAATGGCACCTGCATCTCTGTTTGCACAGCTCTGCCTGGGTGCTACTTCAGGGATGCCCCATTAGTGCGGAAATGAAAATAAATTTACTTTGTGTGTTTTAGCCATGGATTTGTGGTTGTCCCGGGTGCCTGCCTGTGTTGACTCACACATGGATGTATTACTGCCATTAGTGCTTAGTGATGAACAAGACTTATGATATTCAAACTGTCATATCTGAGGTATCATTCCATGGTATTTTGGCAAAGATGACTTTCCATTCATTATAACTACCATATATGCAAACAAGAATCTAGAAACAGTTAAACTTGATGAGATAATTAGCTTCATCTTTCTGATGAAATTAGTTGGAGCATGCTATTTGGGATTGATGAAAATGAACTCTTCAAAATAATTTGAAATATTAGCGTTTGAGTGTATAATTATATTAGTATGTATCACAATGCTGGCCTGCTGCTCCATAGAAAACCCTGCATGGAAAAGCACAGCTCATTATCATAAAAAAGTAATTAAAAGATTTCATTTCTAATGAAAAGACAGTTCATAGAGCCCATTAAGGACATAAAGAAAATTTCAAAAGAGGGAAGAAGAAACCTCCAAGAAAACCCTTTCTCTTAAAAATTTCTATTTTATCTATTTACTTTTCAGAAATCGAAGAAACTCATTACGAAAACCTGTTTGTACGACATAGAATTAACTATTTGGCTTTAAATATCACACTATGTAGCACTCTAAGATTTTTTCCAGTGGATGACTTCATGTCCAGTCACCATATCTACCAAATTTTAAATCATGAAGATGAGAAGTGATAGTAGGTAAATGGATATGAAAAATACTTAAAAAACTCAAAACAAAAACCACTCAAGACTCTGAGTTTATGAGAAAACTGAACCCAAAGGACTTTTATTTAGCTGAAATGCAAGGGTAGAATCATAGAATCATTTAGGTTGGAACAGACCTCTAAGATCATTGAGCCCAACCATTAATCCAGTACTCCAAAGTCCATGTCCCCAAACCATGTTCCCAAGTGCCACAACTACACTTTTAAATACCTCTGGAGATGATGATTCCACCATTTCCTTAGGCAGCCTGTTCCAAAGCTTGATAACCCTTTTGGTGAGGAAGTTTGTCCTAATATCCAATCTAAGCCTCTCCTGGCTCAACTCAAAGCCATTTCCTCTCACTCCATCGCTTGTTACCTGGGAAAGGAAACTGACCCCCACCTCACTACAACCTCCTTTCAGGAAATTACTGTAAAGAGCAATAACGAACTAAGGTCTAGGTAAACAACATCCACAGCCTTTCCCTCATCCACTAGGGGGATCACCCTGTTATAGAAGGAGATCAGGTTAGTCAAGTAAGAACTACCTTTCATAAACCCATATCCTGACTGGGCCTGACCACATAGGTTTTGTACGTGCCATATGATGTCACTCAGGATCATCTGCTGCATGACCACCCCCAGCACCAAGACAGGCCTGGATCCTCCTTCCAGCTCCCTCATTACCCTTATGGGGATCTTCTCCAGCCTCAGGCCTTGTCCCTGCCTAAGTGATGGAACAGGTTAATGACCATTCTTCCTTTCGATTATGGGGATTTGGTTCTACTTCTTGTCCCTGTCTTTAAGCTCAGGTGCCTGGGAACCCACAGAACACCAGGTCTTACTATTAAAGACTGAGGCAAAGAAGGAAACCTTGGAATTTTCCTTATCGTTTCTCACTATGTTTCCTACTGCATCCAGTAAAGGATGGAGGTTCACCTTAGTCCTTGCTTTTTGCTGGTATTTATAGAAGCATTTTTTAATTGTCTTTTATGACAGTGTTATGACAGCAGGCAGATTAAGTTCTAGTTGGGCTTTGGCCCTTCTAATTTTCTCCCTACATAATCTCACAACATCCTTGTAGTGCTCCTGAGTCACCTGCTTCTTCTTCCAAAGGTCATAAACTCTTTTATTCCCCAAGTTCCAGTGAAAGCCCTCTATTGAGTCAGGCCTGTCAGCTCATCTTTCAGCACATGGGGACAGCCTGCTCCTGCACCTTTAGGATTTCATTATCAAAGAAAGTCCAGCCATCCTGGACTCCTTTGCCATTCAGGACTGCCTCTCACAGGACTCAGGAGGACTCAACCAGTCTTCTAAACAGGCCAAAGTCTGCTGTCTGGGTACAAGGTGACAATTCTGTTGTACCCCCTCCTTACAGCTTTGAAAACCAAAAACTCTATTGTTTCATGGTTGTCGTGCTCAGGACAGTCTCTGAAACAATTATTTCAAAATGAATCTTCAAGATTTAGTTGTTTATTGTATTGTTTTAAGGATTTTCATTTTTTCACATTATAAGCTATTAGAAAACAGTAAAAAGTAAGAATCACATAGATTAAAACAAAGTAACAGAAAATAAACCATAAATACTTTTAAGACAAAATGACAATTTCCGAGAAGATCAAGTTATCAAGAATGAACACCCGAGGCAGTATTTTCTTTGGCTCCATGAAATATAGGATTAAAAAAAAATCCATGAAAGAAAAACATTTTCTAACAAAAAAAATATCAGATAGGTCCCATGAGAGCAGATGGATTGCATAAATTCTAACAGAAGTTAAGTGAACCAGCTGAAAGAGTTATGCACTGGCAGATGATGCAGTTAGAGATGCTGAGGAAAGCATTTGAAAAGAGAGAGAGATGATCGTAGAGGTAGAGATACACCAAGCAAAAGAACATCTACTCAACTGAGTCTCAGCACTAAACTGAATAATTGCGTTTTCCTGTACATACTAAGCACTTTGGAATAACTTGTCAGCTATCAGAAAAAAAAACAAAACAGTCTAGGCATTGTCACAAACACTGCTGCAATGAATTGTCCAACGTGTACCACTAAGCAAAAGAAAGGAAGAATATTAAAACAGAAATTAATGAATATGCAGCAAATATCTACACTGAAAAGATAAAGAAGTAAGTGATGCAAAATGTCAGAGGACATTCTACTCCGAATTGTGTAATCAGCCATGAAAAGTCAGACAAATTGCAGTTTTCCAGCTTGTATACTGAGATAGTGTTACAATGTTGAGTCAAGTACTGTAGAATTGCAGAAGATAAGGGGCTAATGTGTATGTCTCAAACAGCAATAACTGCTTTGTCTGGAGCCAACCAAGGACTGCTGGTAATAACAGATACAGATTGTTGGTAATAACCAAGGACTGTTGGTAGTAACATGCCGTGGAAAAAAAAAAGACATGGCTGGAGATGGGGGCCACACAGAGGCAGGGCAGTGCTTTTCTGGGACAAACATCTTTGTTTTAGTTCCTGAAGATAAGAATAACACAGTACCATATAAGTGCAGGAATGAGACCAGGAAGTGGGCATGGACTATAGGGGGGAATCAAGACCATGCAAGATCCCCAAAGCCTTCCAAAATCCATTTCCAGAAACATCCTCCACTCGTTCTGCTGTCCAATGTTACTTCTCATTCCATTAGCTCCTTTTTTACTTACTAGTGATGTTATGTGATGGTGGGGTTTTTTGCACATAAATTTTGGCACACTGAAATTCTGATGGTCAGTGTAGTCCTTATCTTATACAATTTATACTCTTTTCAGAGCAAGTCTGACTAAGCAAGAATTAAGTGTCAGAACAAGGACACTAAAAGGATGCTCAGATACTATTCTTCCTCCTTCAGAAGAGTGTTCTGGGATATGCAGCTTGCTAGTTGGTCTATAAAGTTGTGCATTGTAATGGTTGTGTAGCAGAGTGTTAAGAGTAAAGATTTCACTGGTAAAGCACCATTTATCTACCTGTTGAATTACTTATCAGCCCTACACAAGACTCATTGTTCAAAGAACCCAGAACCCTCAACACAAATTAGCAGGCATTTCTGGGAAAGTGCAGAGCAGATATAGGGCATTGCTTCTATTCAGCAATTTCCAAGAATAGGTTTTTTTTAATTTATATCTATGTTTATATGCATATATGTGCATATGTAAATCCCCTGAAGCAATAATGAATGTCTTGGCACTGTAAGACTCACAAGCAAAAAATCAGCAGAATGTAAAACAGTTTCATACAATTGATGAATTCCTCAGTGTTATGCTTTTCTATCTCTGACAAGTAGCAATAGTGGCTGTGTAAGTGAACCTTCTCTTTCCCCAAACCACTCTTTCAGATGGCACCATGCAGCATGCTGTATATTGTGCAACAAGATTGTGGTTGTAAGCATGGGGCTTCTTCCAGACCTCTTCTTCTACATGTGAGGGTTTTTGGTTTTTTGCACCTGTTCTCATTTTTTTTTTAATATGCCATCTCTTGTACTCTATGAGAAGGTGATTATGGGCATGTACTTATTCATTTCTTGATGTAAACTTTAAAAACTAATGTATAAAGGTCGTATCTTCTGCTTGAGACCCAGTCTTAGGACACATAGGAAAAACCAGAGTAGCTGTTATCAGGTAGATTAAAAGTATTTTTTTTCTTTCTTTTCATTATCTATTTGATTATATAGTTCTCCCTACTATGTCACTTGTCAGATAAGACGGCAAGCATCTTCCAGTAGGAAATATTATTTTTTATTCTTGTTTGTTCTTGCTTTGTTTTTCTTTAAGACGGTTCAATCCTGATGTTAACTATTAAGATGTACCACAACTTAATTATTTTCTAACCCTAAAAGTCATGTAATTTCTTTGTCCATAAATCTACTGATAGTGTCATATTTTGATTCATGGCTAGGCCTCTTCCATTCCTAGAATCTAAAAGAGCTCAACAATTTTGGATGGGGATCCAAGTAATAAAACCAAGGCTAATTATCCTATTAGGAAAGTTGTAACATTATTATTATCCAAATTCTAATTTTTTTAATTGAAGGAGATTAAATCAGTTGATTTTGTTAGCTGTGGAAATTTAGGGTCTGTCTAAATGTTTAAGCACAGAGTTTAAAGGTTGAATGCCCCATGCTCTTGAAGAATCAGAAAAAAAAGAGTTGGTGTTTTTTTCCCTTCCCTTCATTTTCATATGTTCTTTGATTGGGACAGAAGAGAAACAACTATCATCACTGACATCTGCTTTCCGTACCACTCAATGAGCAAATCTCTATGTGACTCTGTCTCCCTCCAACAGCTGGAGACTTGACTATTCTGTACACATATATACACTTTCTAAGGAGCACTGCATATATTGTCTGAAATAAATAATTTGGAATATGCTATGAATTCTGAGACTCACTGGTGTAAAAACCAAGCAGGTCCTTTAGATGCCCTTTCAAACTTGGTGGAAAAAAATTTACCAGATTAACTTTTGCTTCACCTTTTTGCTTGTTCAGGCTATAGACAAAGTGAACTCCATCCCAACTATTGGGACCACTATTCCCGATGTCGTATTTGACCTGTCTCCATCTTTGATCTAATATATAGATACTATTTAGAAATTCTGCTGCTAGTCCTGTTTTAGTTTCTACAGAATGCATCCACTTTTCAGTCATTTTTACAAGTCAGTCCACATTATATTCTCTAGTCTCCTATACTCACACACTTGGTATTTTTTCCTGTCTACAAATGGCTGCTCCTAAATTCTACTTAATTTTCCAGTCTTTTGATCCTATTATCTCTTACTGAATATCTCCAAAAGTTTCTGGTATAATACCATATCAAACTTAAGTTTTTAATTATTATTTTCCAAACTCACTCTCCAAATGATTCCCTGTTCCAAAATCATCCTGTCTCTCGTTTAATTTATTCCAACAATGTTCTGAAGATTCTAGATAATGGAAGAAAAAAATATACACAGCTTCCTACATAAAGTATAGTATGCCCTTTGAGTACCCTATGCTGCTGACACATAAGCCTTTTTTGAAGAATGACTTCTAGAACTATGTGTTTTCTAGTAAGTCAGGTAGATGTATAAACATGCAGTTCAATGCATTTCATTTAATTTCTTCCCTGCCTACTTGTTTATACTTAGATGACAGATTTCCCTAAGTGTGACCCTGTTGTCATATGGCTTTGAAATGGGTAGTCAGTGGGCAGCTTACTAAGGCACACTGCTGCTAGTAACACTTCACCCTAACTGGCACTGGAACAGCTATGATCTATGAGGATTCCTCATCTGAAAGTAATTCTTATATTGGTTAAGTAGGGTATTCCAAGTACAGCATTCACTGCAAAAATACAGTGTTTATTGGTAATTTTACTAGATGCTGGCTCCAGAAGCTCAGTTTGAGCTTTTATTCATTACTTTCTCATCATACTCATGCTCCTCGCAAGGGTGGGCACAGAGCCCAACTGATGTTAAGAATAGTGATGTTCAGCCTATTGACCCACCTTCCTGACTTAAAAGCCTTTACAGAGTTTAATCCTGCATACAGGCCAGGTTACACAGACTTCTTTTACATTATTTGAGTTTTAGAAGGATCACTGTGTTTATTGACCTGTTGGAGCTTGGAATTTTGGTCAAATTTTCTTTGATCTTGGTATTACTGTTAAAACACAGAGCGTAAAAACTTTGATGTCTATGTGACTATACCTCTAAAATAAATGAACTCATTACGGCACTAACATGATTATTAATCATGTTATCTTTTCAGGAATAGTGCAATTTAAGCTTTATTTAAAATTATGCTTTCAGAGTTTAAGGGAAGCAGCAAAGCCAATAAGGAGCACATTAAGCCTCTTGTTTCAACGTGTGAGAAGCGTCATTTAAATTTTTCATGCCAAGTCTTGGCATTAGCTTGGGGGAACTTGGCTCTTCTGAAAGGAACAGCCTTCTGTCATTGTCAAAAACAATCCTAAAGCGTAAAAGCACTGAGAAGAAGGCACTGAACCTCTGGGTTAGAAACAAACAGCGAGCAAAGATTAACATTTATCTGAGCTTTCATTTTTTTTCCCCCACTGCAGACATATTAACATAGATGCCATGACGTCATGTTGCTATGTACTCTTCCAATGGAACAGAAGAGTAACAGAGAAAAAAAATGGAAATCCAAGTGTATTTTAAATTGAACCTTTGTTTCTGTTGAGAAAGTAAAGTATCTATTTTTTGGTAAAAGTCTTGGAAAATCTCTGCTGCACAAGTCACAGTCAGACTGTATGTTAACTGCCCAAAATACTTTGTTAATTCCGTATGAAATATTTCCCCATATCCTAGTTTTAAAGTTTAAAGTACAATTTATGTGACAGCATTACAACTTTGACTATAAGAGGAAAACAAACAGAAAACACAAGATTGGAAGACACAAGTTCTTGTACATTCATCTATGACATGGAGGTTTGTTGAAAGTACTGAATTAGACAATAAAGTTCTTCTTTTCTCCAGAGGGCACTGGGAACACAGTGTAACTGTCTGAGCATCCCCATATTTCCTCAGCAACCCCAATTCAAATGACTGCTTCAATTAAGAAAGCAGATGGTCATTTCTCTATAGTTTACTTCCTACTGGTGCTAGTGCTAAATGATGCAGGTTTTAACTGCAGCTGTGTGGTATGGAAATGCAAATACTAAACTTTATTGCTGAAAGTATCTTCTTCTAAAAGTAACAGTGCTACTGTAAGTTAGTTGCTTCTGTTGTTTTAAAAATTGATGGTTATTCTATGTGCTTTTGAAGTAGCTAGTTACTTACAGAGTACTTGCAGCTAATTCTTGGAAGGCTGGCTAGTCATACACTGCTGGCTTTAGTCCTTGTTTCCAGCTCCTACAGCACATGAAAGACAACTAAAAATACATTAAATACTTCTCCATACAAGGAAGTAAAAAAACCTCTGCAATAATGTTAGGTACTGAAAGTAAAAGTGTTGTGAAAAGAAGCAAAGGGGGGGGAAAAAAAAAGAGAGATTACAATCTTTCTGCTAAAGTGTGGTCTGTGATACAGTAAGAAAATATCTTGACAAGGTACAATTTCAGAATTTCATCATGTTTTGGATATTCAAACCTGTATCAGATGTTCAAGATACCAGTCCAATAACATACTCAATCACAGATCTAACCAATATAATGTTACAGTCTGGCCTATGCTTATGGATCTCACTAAAGAGATCCCATGCCAAGAAAATAATGTACTGACAATTGTGTCAAGTGTCCAGAACAGACGGTAATAGATGCTTTCTACATGTCAAATGGTCCCTGTGGAAATTTAATAGGCTAAAGGTGCTTCCTTATAAGGTTGGAGTATAGCATATTGGAAACACAAATAAAATGTGCAAACATAGATCAATGAAATATGCAAACTGTAAGGCTGGAGTAAGCTGCATTTTCTGGAGTTGTTTGCCTAACCACTGACAGCAAAAAATTTATAACAGATTTGCATTATATTGAATATTCACCTCACTTCACCTTCTTCATATTTCTGACTTTGTGACTACCAGTTTAGGGTAGGTGGTTTTTTTTTGTTTTGAGCTTTATTTTTCCCTCAGTTGGGAGACTTGTACACTTGTGATAAAACCAGTTTTTACATAGAACTCGGTTTGCAAAATGTGCTATGCTGTGGGGCACTACTGTTAAGGATTACTCACTTTAGACCAGTCTCCCATTCGCCAGACGTAGCATTTTGAATAGTCCTCACAGTCCTCTGCTTCTTTAGGTCTTGTGGACAAAACACATTTCTTGCGTGGATTGGTGCACCTCACAGTTCGATGCCGTACTCCTTTACCACACTTTACAGAGCACTGTTGGAAAAAAGTGGTTTTCAGGTTTCTAAAGAAGTCAGAGTTACTCCCTTTTTTATCCTCTTCTAATGATCTCTGCCAGGACAACATTAAGTATTTCATGGCTTCTGCGATTTCCTCACTTCCAACCTTCAATTGTATCAACATTAGATTTGTCAAAAACTGAAAGCAGAACAAAAATTCCTTATATGGCATTATGGTAATTGTTTCATTTTCAGCTAAAATTATACAATTAGATAAAAAAAGATGGGCTTAAGGGAAAAAAATAGGCTTCTGAATAACAGAACATCTGAAAAGTTATGATTAAGTGAATGTAAAATGTTATACTAAAACTATTAGGCAATCTTCTACAAAAAAAGGAAATACAAAGAAAGAAAATCAAAATAATATTCATAATAAGATACTATGCAATTTCAGAAAAGCTCTCCTAGTGTCTAACAGATCCTTTTTTTGGGATGGAGAAAAAGATAAAATGGAAAAGTAAATATTCTAAAACTATGCAAGAATCCAGACTGAATTTCAAAATTCAAAGCCACTGTATAGACAGCATGTGAAAATTTTCTTCAAGTTGTACAGAAGGTCCTAATTTATATTTTTTTCCACCATTCCCACTTAAACTGCCAAAAATTATGCCATTTCCTTCTCAAAACATTATCACTGCTTTTGATCATCCCACTGCTTGCAGTTCAAAACTGTCCTTTGCCAAGCTGATTATAACTGCAGGAAGCAGTAATAGCTAGCTTCCTATATAATGGTGATAGTAGGAATGGCCACGGGAAATACCTCACTCTTCAAAATACATTTATTGCTTCCAATAAAACCAAGCTCACCCATTTCTCATCTCTGAAGTAAACCAAACTGACTAAACAATCCATGTGCTTCTTTTTCTCACCTCTGCAATTGAATACCATTCTTCTCACAACCTTGCATTACAAACCTCTGTGTACCAAACCAGGAATTGTTGCTATTTACTTCCCTCTGCTTTAGAATATGCTTTTCATCCTTTAAAATATTCTTTATTTCTTAGATCTTTCTTGTTTGGGGATCAAGTGATGCTGCTGAGTAGAGCAGTCCAAAGAAGGGATTCCACCCATATTCAGAAGCTACTATTTGTATTTTGATCACAGAGGGATTCATAGAACAGCTTCTGTATGGGACGCAATCAGAATTGCCTTCATTCTTCCAGTTAAAGAGAAGTTCTAAACAACCCTTCATCTTGTCCAGATGGCAGTGCTAATAACACTTCTTCCTCCACAGTTAGTTACTTTTAGAAGTAGTATAACTTTTTACAGGAAGAAAACAAAGATGAAGAAAATTAAGAAAGCCAAATGGACAAGCAAATTAAAAGATCTTAAATTAATAAAGCTTTTTGAACAATAAATACAGCAATCCTTCAGGATGCAACATATATGAAATTGTTACAAGCCCTTTTGCCCACTGCTATTGTCTTAGAAAAAGAGGTGAGAAGAGAGAGGAAGGGAAGGAAATGTCTTTCTTTGCCAGCAGCTCCCCTCTAAGTCTTTCTGAAGCAGGATGGCAACAGGTATCTGCTGATCAACATGCCTTAGTACAAAAGTACATCAGAGATGTTCCCACTCAGAATCCAAGGTCTCATGGCTGGTAAGTGATGCCTATTTGCCCCCAGTTGCCCACTACCAGAGTCAGGACATACTTGAAAACTGGCCAAAAGAAACTGTTCCAGGGTTTTCACTAGGTAAAATGTAGTAGTTCTACACAGCTGATTTTCCTAGTCCCTGAACCCTTTGCCAAATCACTGCATGAGGACTGTGAAAATCATTAGGCTGAGCTGTGCCACTTGATGCTGAAAAAATCTTATTCCCAGAAAATATTAAGGCACAAATAACCATTATGGACTATTTGTATAAATAAATGCAGCACCTCAGACCAGACTCCTGCCTCCCACACAGTCATGCAGTCCTGGCCTTCACAGCGCTGTGCAGAAGTGGGCTTTGGCCCAAGACAATCCCTTTCTCTAGCTCTGATCAGGGTTCCATTTCTGAGCTGCTGTGTGCAGGCTACTTGTCTGTTCTGCGTCCCTTTTCCACATGTCCTTGAACATGGTGTCCATTCTGTCATCATCCATCTGCAAAGAAATACAGGGAATGTAGTATTAAGAAATCAGGAAGGGAAAAACACCATCACATTATCTTACTCTCCTGCTCACCAGTGCACACATCCAAGACATACTTGCAAATTTTCAGCCTCCTTTAAATTTCCCTTGGTTAATAGATATAATCTAACATATTTTACATTAAATATGTGTTAATGTTCATATTATTTCATTCCCCAGCTCACTGTCCCAATGTTTTCAAAGTACTTTCCTCTGATTGTAATCCCAATTAAAGAAGTTCCAAAACACATATACATTTTAAAGGTGACACATCACTGATCAGCCTGCCTGTTATTCTCCGTCTGTATGACTGTCTATGTCAAGTGCATGCCATGCATGTAAAGTTCAGCATTCCTTGAAAATACTCAATTGCAAGAACGAATCATTCCAGTGTGAAAGGCTTATTGCTCTGGAGAAAGTAAAAAAGCTCAGAATTCTTCACGTTCTTTAGGGTCAGGCCTAGCTCAGGGTGCATGGTTTAAATCACAGCAGCAAGGAGGGCTGATGCAGTTTGGCAGAACCCACATATTTGGAGAGCAATCATTCTAGAACATAATCTTCCCCAGATGTTCTGTAGATCCAGCCTATGGCCTTGTGCCCTTAAAAATCAAACAGCTCTGCCTTGATGCAGTATACAAGTGTATTCCAGGAGACTTAGCTTGCAAGGAGAGGTTTTTGGAATCTGAGATTTAACTAATCTCTTTCAACCTTCTGTCATGCATTTGTAGCAAGAAAATAAACCACTTAACTATGGAGGTTTTTTGTTATGAGTCCAGATAGATAATTTACAAATCATAGCCTGTCAAGATAATGCAAGAGAGTTAAAGATACTTATTCAAGTGCCAATAACAAATAAGTAGTTATGCAAGCACATGCTTTAGTTACATTTCTGTGGAAAGCTAACAATTTTTACTTTGTAATGATCACTTAAACTGTTTTTAAAAATTGGAACATCAAGAGTCTTCCTACATTTCTTTGCACAGCAACTCTAAGTGTCAATTAGCAACATTTAAAAAGTTCCATCTATTCAGCTGGAAAAAGCACACAATGTTGAAAAGTGAGAGTTGAGAATGCCTCGGGAAAAGATCAGACTATTCCATTTCTATCTATTAAGTGCACGGTGATGTTAATAAAATAAAATATGCTCAAATATGCATAAAATGAAACATAAATAATCCCTCCAAAATGTAATACCCTAGTCTTGGGAAGTCCAAATCTCAGTGCTTTTGTCCTACTTAAAATATCATACTTTGCATTTTATCACTTTCAGTTCATCCTTTTCAAGAATGTTATATCTTTTAGTTCACTTTACAAACTTCCTTTAACAATATTTGCATTTTATTTACTTTGCAGTGTTTTGTTTAAAAATACCATCTACCATTCCTCCAGATGACTGCAGCAGACAGATCCCAGTGCTTACTCCTGGGGATGCTAGGCAGTTATTGCTAGCTGCCTCTCCCCTTCTTTGAAAGGTGGCAGATACTTTAAACAAGTACTTGAGGACCTCTTTAGCTGTAATTCTTAGCAACCACATGGAAACAGGATGGCAAACTCTGAAATGGGTCACTGTGCCGGCCTGGCCAGCCGGTGCAAGGAGCAGGCTGCCAGTTCAGCTGCAGAAACACCAAACTGGTGGTGGGCTGCACACTGCAGCTGCCTCCTGATTCTTACAGTATTCAACCATTGGAGTCTAATTCAGCCTATTGATCTACTCAAAGTGATGGGGTAAGAGGGAAGAGAGGAGTGAAGAGAAGGCTTTCTATACTTCAACTTGCGTAAGTGCAGAAAACATGATTAACAGGGGTTTATTTACTTACTTACTATTTAGTGGACCCAGAGCTTACTAAGAGCTTTTAAAGAGAAACCTTGATTGAAAAAAACACACTAAAATGTATCATTAATTAAAAACATGGGATTAAATGGCATATATATATCTTTACTTAAAGAGCATTAAAATTTCAATTTTGCAGCACAATCTCTGTTTGTGACAATACTTCCTGAGGAAAGTAATGAACCGCTTTATTGAATAAAGAACTGATTTAGACAACGGCTCCCTTTCTTTAAAATTTAGGATAAACTACAGCTAGTGTTTCTGTTTCCCCTACCTTTTGCATTATAGCATTTTGGATGTAGTATTTACAGCACATTCATTGCCATAGGCAGTCAACTCTATGAATTTTACATCGAGACACTATAGTTTAATTTAACCAAATCACTATTACCTGGTCTGGCATGGCTGTTCATTGCACTTGCGGATCTGTGGTTCAGGTTTTGTTAAATACTTGCACTTCTTGCTGTCCACAAGACTGATATTCTTGTTCATAATCTTTGTGCAAGATACTGTTGTCCTTCTTTCACCTAGTAAAAAATGAAGCAGGTAGAATAAAGAGAAAACCAGGGATATATAACTTTGTTAAAGGCAGGATACAGATACAGCTGTTTCACATACAGTTTGGCTAAAAGAACTGCAAAACTGATATAAGAAAATCAAAGGTATCAGGGAGTCTAAGAGAGATATTACAGTTTGCATGGAACGTTCTGATTTTTTAATCCAATCATTGCAGAGAACTGTTGATAGAATTTTGCTTCTTTATTCCGGTAACTAGTCATAGGCCAAACCCTTAGTCTTACTGGAATAATTTTCTTTCTCAACCACTGAAACCCCAGCATTTAGCAAAGCTTGCAGAAAAATTGCAAAGAAAAGTATAGTAGTTCATTACTACATAAAATGAGAAAAGAAACACCAAGTTGTGGCTGGCACTCAAACAAAGGGAACATCGAACCTTCAGTAAGAAGCCTGCACTATTTCCCATGAACTAAAGAGGCCAGATGACACAATCTGTAGGTTAATCATTTAGGAGTCTAGGTACTGCCTGCAGAGACCTAGTGAATGCTCTGTACAGAATCACTGTCCTGATGGATGACTGGAACCTGATGTCTCTTGCACATGGAAGCATTAGAAATTAGGATTTAGTGTACTACCTATCACTAGTAGTAATTTGCAACTAGACTGGAATTAAATTTTTAAAAATCTAGCAATCTTTTGAATTAAAACTTTATCCTAGTTACAGTGGCTGGGACCAGTTTATCACTATATGGATGTAATCAAAACTGTGTATTCTACACTTTCTTTGTAATTTCTGATGGATTATTAATAAGGGATCATTTGCATCAGCTGCCCAGGGCATACCTGACACCTCAGGCTACAGGATGATGTTAAAGAACCCTGCAAGGCACTGGAATGTTTCTGTCTTCATACCAGTTATTCATTTCGGATAGCTCCCCGCCAGGAAGGCATCAGCACCTTCAGAGCCACCCTGAGGGGTCATGTCTGCTAATGGGCTATTAGGGCACAATAGGCACAATAGGCAGCTGCAATGACCTAGACCATCAGAGATTCCAAAAATATCCCATGACTTACAGAGTTAAATTACCCACTGTGAAACTCCCTGCCCTGGGGAAGGTACTGGACATTCCCACCTGAACCCGTGCATATGAAATCTTGGGGTTTGGGGACTTCGGGTACCGCTCATGGGATCCAGAGGAGGATCAGAATCTCAACGGGACCGTGACTGCCACTCTCAACCAGACTGTGACCATCATCCTCACCAACAGTTTTCTTTTATTTTGCACTCATGGGGACCACATGGTGCTCAGCACAGGGGCTAATGGACTGTTCTGTTTGTGTCCCAGAGTGCTGGGTTATACATCTGTTCTTTGTGCGTTAAAACCGTTTCTTCTCTGTAGCATTGTATTTATTGTAATCCTTTTATTAAATTGTAACTCTGACTTGTAATCTCTTTTGAGTCAGGTTAATTTCTCCTGCTGGTTTGCCTTTAAACCAGCACAAGATTTCAATCAGTAGAAAACAGACTCATAACCACCTTTTCCTACAGTTATTTTTTAATACTCTACTTGGAAGTTTGCTGACCAAGAGGGTGGGTGCATGAGCAGGGCAGATTTAAGCATGCATGTTCACCAGAAGTCATAAATGAGTCTGTGGTTGGAGTACTTAAGTTATAAATGCACATTATGTACATGACCACAGCTGACATTTTACACAGCACTTGTGTACGTGAGAGAACATTCAACTAATCTATCATATCACAGTGTTTGAAATGTTTGACAATTCTTTCTGTGTTTATATATACATCTGTGTATTCGTATTCTCTCCCACATGAAGAAAGCTTTTCTGTAACACCAGAGGTCACAGACCAGTTACATATATATAAACATACATGAAACCACAGGGCTCCATAAATAGTTTCATCCTGACAAAAACTTTGACCATTTAAGCAAAACTATTGATAACTGTTATATTATTTATTCCAATTAATCAAAATATTATACTAAATTTGAATCACAAATATTTAGACAGGGTACAAGCTGCAGCATTTTTGATTCAGTACTGCTTGATATTTAAGCCAAGCACTAAAAGAACAGTTATAATAGTTTTGTCTAAAGTAAAAGAAAATCTTTCACTTGCCTTTTGGAATATTTGCAGTAAAAATACCTTTTATGGAACTTTGTATTAACTCAGCTATTTTTTACAATAACATAAAATGAAGGCAAGTTACAACAGAAAAATATTATAAACATTACAACAAAACATTTAAATATTTATTTAAGCATTAATGTAGAATAAATTACAAACATACTGCATTCTAAGACTTCGGCAGATGAGAGGTAGGTTTAGAAATATTTGAGACACTAATGACAGGTTGTGGTAGCATTAAAATTATTCTAAAAATACTTCAGGACACTGTAAAAAGCATGAATTCACAAATGAATAGGAATGCACTATTAAGAATCAGAGGATTCTACTCACACGATGTACAAAATAGCTTCTAGGGAAGAAGCTTTCTTAACAAACCACAAAAAGCATGTTTATGGAAACTACAGCAATCTTTCATGACACCAAGACTGTTCACAGAGTCAAAGAAGCTAGAACAGTGTGTTCCTTATGCTGCTGCTTTAAGAAAATAAAGTGTTTCCAGGCCTTCCTATTCAATCACCAGGTGCACAGCAGTTTTCAGGACTGCTGATCAGTGCAACCGTGACTGTCAAGGTTGTAAGTAGGAAAGACAGGTATCAAAAATCAAGTGTTCATGGTCTGACTAATTTGTTCAAGGTATGAACAAATCACTGGAAGTTGAATTCATTACAAAAATCTGTTAAGCGGTTTTCGAGTGTAATTATCTATTTGAATAACGTCTTCTAGACAGCAGTTTTAAAGACTTTTGTTACATCAACACTGTTCACATTCCAATATTTGTTTTCAGAATCATATTTTGTTCTTCCAAAATCACATTTTTATGGTTAATAAACATAGGAAAAATATCACATCAGCATACTAATATCTGATGTTGTAATATTTGTTCCGTATGTTTCTGGATCATCGTCAACTCATGTTACCAACTGTACATATTTGATCTGAACCTGGGATTCAGCTTTTCTGTGGTTTGAAATGTCTCTTACAGATCATTTATCTTCAATATTTCCAAATACAGAGTGGAATGCATATGAACTTTATATTCTTGTTCTAGCTCTCGCACTTGTGTTTCTTCTTGAAAACTGTGTCCTGAATTTCCTTTCTGGTTTAGATTTTGTTCCTTCATTGCCATCTTTTGCTACTCACTTTATTTGGTTTGATTTTTTTCCTAGAGTTATCACAGTTTTTCTAATACAAACAGAAGGCATGAGGTTGACACAGGTCCACATTGTATGGGGTCATACAAGCTGCAATCAGGATATTACTATTAAATGTAAAACACTGACCATCAGAGTCTTAAATATATATACACACACAGTGTATATACATATAGATGCATATTGTATACACACGTTTGCACTGTAAGTATACGTGCATATTGTAGATACATATTCATTCTTAATATAGGTGTGTGTGTCTGTGTGTTTGCACATTTTTCCTTTACCTCCTCCACATACAGCATCACAGTCCTCCCAGGTAGAATGTGTCCACATGAAAAGAGGCTCTTGTACTTTAGAGCTCTGATTGTCTGGAAGGGGATCCAGTGGGATTGTATATTCATAGTGTAGACCATAGTTCTGGTCATGGAAGAGCAGCACCTGCAAGACACAGAGAAGGAAAACCTTCCTACCCAGAAACTGCGGAAGACAAACTCCAAACTACAAGGATATAATCTTAAAAAGCACATCAGAATGACTTAAGGCACTGTTGTCTTTCAACCCTCCTAAGGGATTTGGTAAAAGAAATTAATGATAGTTAATCAAGCTAAATCAAAAATCCAAATCAAGCCTATGGGAAAAAATATTTTGCTTTACCAAGAAAATGTCTTGAATTTGAAGGATTTGAATTATGAAATACTCTCTCATCATCTCTCCCTCTTTCTTTCTGGTGGTTATTAACTTTTCTTCCACTACAGTGAAATGCATCAAAACTCTGCTTCTTCAAGGAGAACTTGGTGACTGTAATTCTGAAATGGCGATGCTGTGCTATAGTCAGACAGGACTAAAAATATCTGGTATTAATTTGAGTCTCTCCTTATGTGGCACATCAGCATTTTATGACGTTCATAGGAATGCTGGGACCTTCAATCCTGCCTCAACATGTAAACACTGTTTTTATGCATTTAAATGCATTTTTTACAAGCATGCTGACACGTACATATATGTGTATATATATATACATATACACGTGCTTTTGTATATGCATGTATAAATGCAAAAGCAGGTATAACTTTACACTGATCTCATTGTTTTCAGGAGTCTGAAAAAAACCCTTAGTTACCATACTATATGGTAGGAATCAATGTCATACCAGTAAATGCAAAGGTGATGTTGTGGGACCTTTGGCTGATATTTTCTCCCAGAGGCCTCTCCGAACATAATGGACAGTGGTCCCAGCAATATTAAATGTTCCGGAATGCTCTATCTTCCAGTCACTATTGATTGACTGTTTTCCAGCATCCCGGAGAGCTGCAAAGTGTACAAAAAAAGGACCAATATTAAAGGTGTCTGTTCAGTAGTGATTTGATTCTCTTTTCACTTCTGTATGAATAATTTAGCAAGTAGGTGAAAACACCTAACTTCATTGCAAAGATATTACAGATGCTACTGTACATGAACTTCAACTGGAACATGCTTCAGAAACACCTTCTAGAGGGAATGCTTGGCAAAACCATGTGTATTTAACATTGCTACAAGTTAGTATCAATGCCTGAAGAGACTGACAGTCTCCAGCATAATTTATAATATGAACACTGAGTTAACTTAAGGCAAAAGCATCCAGGGTGGTCATTTCTATAATTCACAAAGGCATGGGAAACACAATTTTCACAAGAGACTGTTCACAATTTCTGGAATTAGGCTAAAATCTTACCAAAAATATCTAATTCAGAAATCTTTCCCCTCTAATAACTACATTTGCCTTTTTCTGCATCTTAGAATGTGGTAATACTTTATATACTTCCACCACATATTTGGATGCTTCTAATAAATAGGAAAAGCTTGTTCTTCTTCCTCATGTTGACCTAATTTATATTTAAAAATATCACTAAGTCATATAAGATACATTTCATACACAGAACAGAGGATTTTATATTAGTTTGCTCAATAAACTGAATAGATTCTCCTCTGAATGATTTGTGATTTTATTTTACTTTATTTTATTTTGTTCCAATCAAGTGTGAAGTAGAATATATTTGAAGTCACCTTCTGGACAAGAAGTTTTACACATTTGTCTTCATTGAAATTGCATGTTTGGCATCAGATTGTTGTAAGGGAATCATGTTCCAAAATTTCCCTTTTTAAAGTTATAAGTTAATGTGAGTCACTCCTGTAATCATCTCCTCTCCTATTCATATTTATACTGTTATGTTTTGTTTCTATGGGAAACAATGGCAATAGGCCTATAGACTGGCAGAAATCCAACTGAATAAGACACCACTGATGTGTACCACTGCAGAACTGTGTAATAAATGTTAAGACTATAAAAGCCATTTATGCTGTAGAACAGTCCTGTACTAAAAATAACCAGTGATTTTACACAGTTTAAAAATTGGTATTTTAGGGTTCAACAGTCTATTTTTAATAGTAATTAAGTTCTATGTAGTCTTCAAATTGTAGGGGATAATCCTCTTCTCAGTGGAGAAATTAAAAGAATGTACTTGAAAGTGCCAAGGTCCAGCTGGGTCATGCTGCTCAGATGGAGCAGTATCCTCTCCCCAGAGAGCAGCAGCAATCATTTTGTCTTGTCTTTAAATTGAACACGTGTGCCATAGCATGCAGACATGTGCAGGAAACTGGAATCCCAGCTCCAGAATACAGATATATGCAGATCTTGCATTTTCTCTTTCAGATTCCTCACTAGAGTCACTGGTGTTAGACAAAGTAAGAAAGGGTATTCTCATGCATTAAATTTGGACTTGGACTAAGGCAGTTCAGCTTCTTTTTTTGATTCTGTCACACCCTGGATGGTAAGCAAGTTCAGTGAGTTTTATTCCACACCATACATATTCTCATTCAACTTAGCTTTTAACAGAGGAGGTTGTCCTGTACAAAGTAATCCAATACAGGAATAAAATACAGCACGTAAGTGTATCCTCTCTCAGGCAATTCAAGCAATAGACCTACAACTAAAAAGACAACCAAAGAAATCTTGGAACTGGAAAAACCTACTGCAACTCTAACCATGATCATAATTTCAATGCCTAACCAGGGGGGCTAATTACAAGTGTATCTCTGCAGAGCATAAAATAGCCTTCATAGCAATAGCATGTAAGTGATGGTGATGAGTGCAATGTATTTTTAATTCCTGCACCAGGGCTGTACACTCTTTCAATTTTAATGATGTGCAAAAGGCTACACAGACATAAAGACATAAAAAAATCAAAGTTCAACCATTACCTCTCCCAGTTCTCACTGGGAAACAACAGTGACCTGGTTCTGGTCCTGCACACGGTAAACCAGTGCCTACTAATTCTTTTATGTTTTCTATGGAAAAAATCACACTACTGTATTTATTTTGTGAATTTTTCCTTTTGCTTTGTACAAAATATAGCTGTACTCTCCAAAAAGTATCAAAATAATGCTATTTTTACTGACCCTTATTTTTCTAGTGAATATTTAGAACAAATATATGAAATTTAATTCTAAATGAGAGTACAGTCACTGGTATCTTTTGCCAAGGAAGTAACTGTTTCACTTTCATGCAGGTTATCAGCTGTCTTTTCAAGCCATCTTAAATACATTAAGAACTAAGATTTGGGTAACTTTTTGACAATTTCAGCTGAGGCAAGGCTGACTGTAGGTATTTCCCAGGGTCTTCTTTATGATCCTTTTCAAAAATGTTGCAATATTCTCTTTTCTCCAGTCACTGAGGACCTGACTGCCACATCTTTTCAAATATGTTTGAGAGTGACATTAAGTCCCATAGACTTGTGTATGTTCAGGTTCCTCAGTCTCAAAACTGATCTGTGATGGGAGGAATTTAATCCTACCATTCCCTGCCTTGATGTTCAGGGACCTGAAAGATGTGGGAAAAGCATTTACTATTGAAGCTGAGGCAAAAAAACTTTTAAAAGTACTGCAGCCTTCTTCATGCTCATTATCATTAGTTCTCCTTATTATTCAGAGTGTCTTGTGTGTGTACACTTTAATACTTATTTTCTGACTAAAATCGTGTAGAAACTCTTTGCACTCCTTGTCAAATTCAGGTCCAACTGTGCCTTAGTTTTTCTGATACTATATACTTTCCAGGACAGATGTCCCTGGTTCCACTACTTGTGCATTCCCTTCTTACATTTTAGTTTGACCAGGAGTTCCTTACTCACCCATGCTGGTCTCCTGCCTTCCTTGCCTGGCTTCTTATATATTAGAATCAAGAGTTCTTGCAATCTAGAAAATACTATTATCCTTAATCTTTATTAAAAGTTATTATCCTAAATCCTTAAAGAGCTGCCAGCTCTGTTTTGCTCCTGTACACCCTAGGGCAGTTTCCCAGGAGTCCTGTCCATTAATTCCTTAAACAAATGAAAGTTCACTCTCATAACATTCAGAATCCTGGCTTTAGTCTTCACTAGGCCATGTTTTTGAAGGTAGAACTCCTTCAAAAACATGAGTTCGACCAGGGCATGGTCATTGCAGCCCAGGCTGTCACCAGTCTTCATCTCTCTAAATAGTTCATCTGTGCTAATAAACAACAACCAAGGTCACTAACAATATTACTTTGGCTGGGCCACCTATCACCCAGATTAAGAAATTTCCCTCAATATACTCCAGGTGTCTCCTGGACTATTGACAGCTGTTTTCCCAGCAGATTACTGAAATCCCCAAGCCAGATCAGAGACTGCAAGCATGATGTTTCCTGTAGTTGAAGTAAGGACACTTGATCAACAGTCTTCCCTTGTCTGGGCAGCACGTTGTAATACTCAGCTATGAAATGTCCTTTGTTGAAGAGGATTTCTTAATCCAGTTTCTCTCATTTCTGATTAACATAGAAAAAGTTCAAGGTTTAGATTGTGAGTAATTTCTATAGTTATATATCACTAACCAATTAGATTAATTTATTATGAGGCGTGGATCTCTCATGGCGTTCTATGTATCATGTGAATGAGCTCTCTGACCTCAAAGCCTAGTGTACCTCAGACAGAAGTATTTTTTCTTTTTGTATCTTATATAAAGAACCTTTTTTGAAAAAAAACCTTGTAACACTTGCCAAATATAGATGAAAATTTAGCAAAAGAAAAGGCATTATCTTAGACCATAGCAATCTAGAAAATACTTGAAGCTACTTTTTTTTAACAGTTCTTATACCTTTTTTTAAGTCTCTGAGAGTGAACCAAGTGTCAAAAATGGTTATAAACAGAGTTATTACTAATAGTTTACTTTAAAAATAAATCACAAAATTACTTCTTAAAATAATGATTTTTAATAAAAAAAGTAATACGTGTATGCTTCAGGAAATACTCTCAACTTAGATAAACACTCCTCTCCCTCTGTATGCTACAAATAATTCCCATTCCTGAATACTGTACTGATAAGAGAAGGATCACAAACCCTTGTGGCTTTTCCTATATAATTTCAGCAGGGAGAAATATCTAATATTTGGCTATATCACTGTTCCCAGGGGAGAAGAGACAGGACAGTCACCAACAGGTCAATTGGTTCACTAAATGCAGCTCCAAATTTTACCTTTTCTTGTAGGATGCCAGAGCTCCTGTTACTGTGGTGTATATTGATATACTTCAGAAAAGAAGGTATCTAAGGTGTTAAAGCACAACATCTCTGAATATTTGTTTCAACAGCACAATCACCCAATGATGTTACTGATGTGGGGTGTTTACTAATCAATTTAGCAAAATCATTGCAGTTTCCAGATCATAGTGACTCTGTTTTCTGATGACCAAGTAAATCCAGAGAAAGGCATTGTATTTTTCCTCCCTCTGTATTTGACCTTGCTGTATCAACAAGGATCGAATCTTCTTTCAGTTTATCTTCTGCTTTCTACAGTTATTAGTGTACAATACATTAAATTGTGTTTACAGCTGTATCTCCAACTATACAATTACTAAGTGTATAGTGAGCTATACTATTTTAAAACCTAAAAACTAAAATGTATGTATGACAATTAGAATAGAATACACTACAAGAAACAGTGTTGGCCTGTACTGACTCATTTCAAGTACAGAAACGCAGAGAGCAAAATATGGTGCCACATAAAATTAGCATTATCTGTAAGATAGAACACCAATCAGAAACACAACAGAATTTAATCTGTGTTACATTTCACATTTTAACCACAGTATTTTGAAAAATATTGTTTCTAAGATTAAAGATTTAAGCTTTCTCCCCAAAAATTTCATTATATTATGCCTATTCAGAAATTACTCCTTTTCAATTCAGATTTTGATGCTTTCAGAATAAATTACCTATAAATGGAGAAAGTTTAAATACTTTACACTGGCCAAAAAAAAGGAAAAAAAAAAAAAAGGAAAAAAAAGAGAGGCAACAACAGAGGTTTTAATTCAAAATATGGCAATGGACCTGTTCCTGATTCTCCATACAGGCTAACAAAAAGAATAAGGCAAAACCACTTAATAAAAAAATACTGCAGAGAAGTACTGGTTGATCCTCATTCAGACCTAAACCAGTGAAGTTAAGAAAAGTGAAATTAAAGTAACAAGCAATTAAGAGCTAATCAGCAGCTTTCAAAAATGAGCAGCATGACTGACATTATTTCATGGGCATTTCATTCTTTTTCCCTTTTGTAAGGTAAGGGATAAATCAATTTGCTACTCATGAAACAGGCATAAATTTTCCTAAATACAATTCCAACATTTATTTACTTTTGCAATATGCAAACCAAAAAAAAAATAGCATTTTTGTTGTCAACATGGCCCTGAGTTGGTTAGAGCATGGCACTAATAACACCAAGGTTTTTGGTTTGATCCCTGTATGGGCCATTCACTTAAGATTTGGATTTGATGACCCTTGTGGGTCCCTTACAACTCAAAATACTCTGTGATTCTGTGGTATGTTAATACAGCAGGCAAACTTAAATTTTTGTTTTGACACTCTTACATACCCACTTCTGTGGTCCACTGGAAAAGAATTAAATAATCCTGATCTGTAAACCTTCTATGATACCTTAATAGGGCAAGTGAAGATCTCATGATAAACCAGCTCTCACAATTAAGATGCACCATCTTCAACATTCTCTCAATTGAAATACTGAGAAATACTCAGGTAAAAAGTTTCTTAAAATGTAGATATTACTTAAGAACCTAATGCGGAATAGAGATCAAATCAGGGGATTTTTCATTTAATTGTCTTATTTCTCACATTATGTCTCTCTCTTTTTCAATTTAAGCATTGCACAGAACAACACCAATTATGATAATTCATATGTTCACTTAAACTGTGTAACAATAAAGGTAACAAATCGTACTCTCCTACATAACATCTTTACACCATGTTAAAGGAGAAAAACCTTTTTTTTAATCAATGAAAATCAATTTCACATAAATAGAAAAACAAACAGAACAAAACCAAAAAAAGAGTTGTCATTAAGTTTCTCCATTAAAACATTCAGACAATTCCAAACAGTGCAAAGAAATACTTTTCTGCTTTTTTAGCCTAATTTTACAATTTCTGTTTGTTCACTTTATTGGTGAACTGCTGTATGTTTCTTAATGTGTGTTTTATTGTTGTCTGAGCAGAAATTACTTCAAGTTTGAACATAAACCCCTTTTCATTAATTTTAATGTGCTTTCTGTATGAAAACTTGGAAATATGCAAGTATGCACAAATTTTCTTAGATCATCTAAATATATTCTTCAAAATATTCTCAAAAAAAGATGAAAGTTCAAATAAAACCTGTATGAAAAATGGTCTATAATCACTCTTTTACTTCTTTAGAGAAGTTTTTCACAGATCTAGTTTTCCACTCCAAGTTTTGTTCAGTCACAGAAGCATGCTTAGCTAGCACTTTTCAGTATTGACCAAAATAGGACATTAGCAGTGAGACACATAACCTTTACCTAAATAACTATGAGCTGGTTTTTCTTCCACAACTTTAATTCTCCTTGCTCCTGCAGGTATCACCAAGGCTTCCACATAACCTAAACACAAAACCAGAAGTCAGTAAAGCAGAGAAAAGTACTTGTGTGTTTCCTCATTTCTTTTCCCCTATTTTGCTTTTTAAATGTAACAAGTTATAATTTCTATAGTACTCTTTTGAGCATTCTTGCAAAATATTGAAACTTGAAACAAGTTATGAAACTCCGCATTACGTCTAATACACATACAATGATACACAATTATAAGAGTATACCACAATAAAACTTGCCAAGAACCAGTGAGGCCAGGCAGATTTGACCTGGAGCAGATGAAGTTATCTCTGGCTAAGTAGTTCAATGTCATCACCATCACCAGATGACCATAAAAGAACTCCAACTTCACGCAGCATGTAAAGACAAATGACATGGCACTAAAATCCAAGCATTCTCACTATTTAGTTTTGGTGGGTTTGATTTGGTTTGGTTTTTCTTGTTTGGTTAGTTTGGGGGGTTTTGTTTTTGTTGTTTGGGGTTTGGAGCATATATTTTACGCTCCATTTCCTTCCTCTTGCTTTAACATATTCAACTCTGTTATGATTGGCTTTTGTTTTAAAGTCTACTTATTAATTATTTGCTTCACATTACAACTGCTTCCTGATAGTGTGGGACTAAGACAGGCTGTTGAACAATTTGCTTTATTTAAAAAGGGTGAAAATGCAAGAGAAGTGGAAAACACTGTGCAAGCAAGAATATGACAAATAAATGAAAACATAGATTATCCAGGTGAACATCATAAAGGGAACAATTTACCAAACTTTTATTATGTGTAGCTATGTGCTGTACTAAGACAGAATACTGAGCATTTACAACACCTTTTCTATAGTTCTGAAACTTAAGTTGTTGCAAAGCAGTATCTTTCATTTCTGTAACAGCTAATAACACTTTCAAAGTATTGCTCATCTTTCTTGAGAAGGTGAGTAACTTACACAGTTGTTTAGATGGCAATACCACAACACTGAGGATTGGCACAAAACCTTGAAAAAACTTGAAAATGTGTGGAAATTAATATTAGCAATACAAGAGAGCTGATGTAATGCGATTTTAGTAGCAGGGACCTTCTTTACAGTGTTTTATCTTGTAGTTCTCCAGACTTTTCTGGGGTTTGTGATCCTTGCTTTGCCTTACCTACAGCTTAAGAGAAGGTCAAACATTTGAAGACTATGCCTAACTTTTTCCTCTACCCTGAAGCACTATACTTCAGTGTATAATGCACTGAAGATCTTTATTTTTCAAAGTTATGCTGTCTGCTTCTAGTTACAGTATTTTGTTATGTGATTTACTTATCATCTTTAAATTCTGCATATTTTCTACTAAAAACCCTGAAAGTGTAATAGCAGGCAAATGCTGAAAGCAGTCAAATGTGTTTCAAAGACTTTTCTTGGAGAGTGGGTATACATGGTGCATAGTGCATATTATTAGGATTTCAATTCTCTACTCTGTGAACACTACTGTGCAGCAGCCAGTCAGTTCTTCTCATTCAGCCAGTCAGTTTTTCTCATTCAAAATACAAATCACACAACTATTTGGAAATCTTATGTTCATTCTGCATCAGAAAATCTATTTGCTTTTTATGATATGTTATTATTGGTATAAAACAATAAATAATGAAGAGATATTAGATCTTTTCACACATTTGGCTTTATGATCTCTCACTGCCTGGCTTCATTTAATAACATTACTCTAGGTAACAGATCATAATTTGGGTACTTATTTTGAAGAATACTAAATGAATGTAAACACTACAGGCATTTACTGTTCATTTCTTTGCTAAAAATATAAATTTTATTTCTCACATTTCTTAAAAATCAGGGTCTTCTATGAACTAGTGTGTCTCAATGGAAGGTATTTCCTTGATTTTGTAATTGAAATAATGTGCAATAATTTTGGAAAAATTTTAAAATACTCAAGCATTCTTATCTTAAATGTCTTATCATCTTAGAAAAGCCTGATCTGAAGTTCTTGTGAGAAACTGCATCATTTTAAGAAATACAGCTTTTTTTTAATTTCCCAATGCTCAAGGTAATCAACAAGCTATTGGTTTCCTGAGTATTTGAAATAAGTAGGCTTACCTGCTCCTCTGGTATGGTTAAAATCACCTTTAATAACTTTGCATGACTTTCCATTACCATTGCATACACCACAATGATCTTCACGAGCCAGAGATCCTAATATGCCATCACAGCCAAATTTCTGTGGGAAAAGAAATTAAAGTTATTGATACACAGGCCATGTTTTTCATAAAGCTGCCTTTAGCATCAGGCATCTCTTTTGCAAGATGATCTAGCCCTGCTCATGTCCAGAGATTCCTCCCATAGTAAACTTTCCTGTGATTTTATGGAGATTGTTGCATTCACTCTTCCTATATGGTTAGCAAACTCTACCACTCTACACCTGCTGCCCAAGAGAAACGTAACTGTATTTCCACCACCTGATGGGATCTGTGGCATTTCACAGCCACTGTGCAAGCTACACCCCATAGGCCCTTGTGCTAAGTGACTGCAATGTGTCTCCACCTCTCTCTTCTCAAAATATGGGAAGTCCTTTGCCACATCCAGAATGTTAAAATGCTCAATAGAGCATGAACACATTTAGAATATGTACATATAAATGGTGTTTGTGCTTTGATAAAAAGCATTCAATTTAAAACCAATTAAGTTTACTCCAGCATCTCCACATTACTATATTAAACACATTTCTGTGAATTAATATCAGTTCTGGCTCTACAAAAGCAATGAAACACCATATGCTGGCGTGACAAGACATAAGAGCCTTTTAAAAGCCTTTTAAAGCCTAGCAGTTATCACAGGGTAATCTTCTGCACTGTACAAACATATTTGATAAAACCAATTATACTTCAAGACTATTTGATAAATAATGAAGATAAAAACTAAATTATAAAGAAAACACAGTATTTTTTAAGAACAGAAACCATGGTCTACTAAGAAGCCATTCACTTCTAAGCATACTAGGATTGTGATTTTACTTTATGCATGGGATTTTTATTAGAGTTTTACCTAAAAAAGCAACACAGATTTCAAAACACTGATTATAGTATAAGTATTCAGAGAGCTGCGTTTTCAAAGAGGCACATCTATAAGATATAAGTATCTTACTCTACAACTGTAGTCCACAAATCTGATTAGCATCTATCTCTCTGAACTCTGATATGCTAAGAAGTCAACTCAATCTTAGTGAGGTGAGTTTAGTTCAGGGGTTTCTTTCTTGTCTATATCAGTGAGTTCTGAAAAGAGAATGATAAAAAAGGATACTTTTTCAGGAAAAGTGGGCTATATATCATCTTTGCAGTTAAACGTAATATTTGCATGGTGAACTAGTACCCCAACTCAGAGAAGTAATTGAGTGTATTTTTTTTGTACACACTCAGGCACCTGAGAAAGGATACTTCTTTGTGTGTATATGCACCTATAACTTAATTTGGTGAAGTTATGACAGTGTCTAGTAATATTGTTCCTGTGTCAAAGGCTGAATTTTCTACTGAATTCAGTGTGTTCAATGAGAAGCACACAAACAACCGAATCCTGGGGGATTTTTATGCAGAAGAGTTTCCATATGAGGTACTATAAAAGTGACAGAAGAACTTTTATGAACCAAATCAAGTCTTAAGTTCAGGAATAGCATAAGCATTCATCTGCAATTATCTGTTATTCTGCAAATTCATTCTTGTTTACTTAGATGTAAAATTCTGAGCTGTTGAAAAAGACAGAATTATATATATGGACGTACACCTGATGGCAAAATTTCCTAACCTCTTGAAAGCTTTTCCCTTACAAAATGGAATCAGTTACACTAATTATCCACTCTGCAGCAGTTTGTTATAAGCACCTTATCACCATAGATACGCATTCCCCAAACCAAACCTTCTGCTCCTTCACTGAGTGAAATTAGTTTGAAATATTTTAATATGATACAAAAAGAGGCATTCAGTCTTGGTCATGCAAATTGCAACTTGCTATCAGAGAAATAACATGCATGTGTAACAAATACATGCTCTTGCATACCTGTGCCTGTATACCTAAGTTTGAAACAAGTAATTCGTACCTGGCATCTACCATCTGCACAGACATCTAGACCATGCTGGCCACAAGAAGTCCCATCCATCACTTTTTCCGTTAGAAGAATGGGCTGATCCTTTCCAGCCGGTGAACAGAATAAGGCACAAGGTTTTTCTGTAGTGGCAGTTGGTAGAAAAACACACAAAACTGGTAAAAGTTCACTTCAGAAATACAGAATTATCATCAACGTTATTGTTAAAACTGATATTTGCTTATCTGTGTAGAATGATTCTACATCAGTATAAAAAGTTACCTTAGAGTGAAAACAGAAAGATTTTGATCCATTTCTCAGCTGTTTAAAAAACTCGAGGCTTTTTTCTTCCTAGAGAACAGTGTTGCCATAAACTTGGCCTACACAGTACTCATGTCATGTTCATTGTTGCAATTAAGAAAATACACATTACAGCTGTTGGAATCTTTTGGTCATAATCTATACTTTCATTCTCTTATATTTTTGGCAGATCATAAATATTGGTTAAAAAAGAAACTTAACACTTTCCAGATTTCCTAACTATGCAGGTCAAAGAGAAAATAATGAAGTAACTGAGACACTGGGAAAAAAAAAAAAGACAAATCCACATTAAAAAACTACAAATACACAAAAAAACTCAGAAACATACTTTCTAACATCTTTACCAAGTTCAAGCAATTTTCTATTAAATTCCTAAAATATTCTGCAAATAATTTCTAATTTTGAAACAGAATAAAAATGTAGTAATATCCTATGTATTCATATATTCCTAATGGTCATAATTTATAAACAATGAAGTTTGTTTCACCACTGTGAAAGTAACAGCAAATAAAATAAACTAAATCTCTTCTCAGTAGTCAACTGAGTACAAAATTTTATGATTTTCTCATATCTTTGTTCACAAATGTACTGACTCAGAACTTGTTCCTAAAACTGTTGCAGATTTTTGAATGGATAAAGTCAATCCTGAATCTGAAACTGATTTCAACTTGGACACAATCTATGCCACTCTGACTTCATACTCACTTCTAGATTCCTGGAGTGCATTTTTATTAGTAAATTAAACAGTTCCAGGAAACATTCATGGGCACTGGAATTCTACTGTCTACACAGCTGAACTGTAAAACAGTCTACACCACATTTTTTGCATGTGCTAACTAACACTACCTCAGTCTAGACTGGAAATTGCCATCTGTAAAGGACTGTTTTCAAAAAAGCAGGTTTAGCATGCAAAAAACTAGAAAAGTACAGAGTACTTTTGTTCCAGCTGATTTACACATCAGAGACTGGTCTGGGCACATTTAATTTACTATACGGTAGCGATACCTCTGGGTATCACTAGAGGACCAGTGCAAACAGACGTGATCTCTTCTGCCAACACTGAAGCTACTCAGACACAAGCCATCTCCAGCTAAGAAGCTGCCGGTATTTGTGCCCTCCTCATTCCTGTTGTACTCCTTAAATAGTAACCTCAAAGTTCCCTGGGGGTTCTAAGTATGTATCAGCATTTTTAAAGAAATACAAGATTAATTACCTAAACATTATTTTAAAGACATTGAACTAAAAGAGACAGCAAATTAACAACATTGGACAACTTCAACAGACTATGGGAGACCTCATTCAAATACAGCAACTATTTTGGATATGATGCACAGTCTGTATCCACTAAAGGCTAAGAGAGCAAACAATTAAGGATTTGGGAACACTGGACACTTGAATACTGGAACTCTCTGGCTGTATCCACTTATGTTTCTCCTAAGGGGCACCTCAAAACAACAGTATCATTCACAACAAAGATTAAAGCAACCATCCATCCTCCTTAATAGAGAACAGGGTCAAGATTTTTCATCCAAATAAAATCAAATTATTCAGTCAGACTTAAACCTTTAGACCCCTTAGGATATAAATCCTGTGTTTGGTGCTAAAATGAAATCTAGTAAAACAAACCAAAATTAATTGGCTCAATAAGTACCTATACATAAGCTGAGGAGAGTGCTTCTTATTATGAAATGAGCTAACATACAAGCCTAATGAAAATAGCTTCACAAGTTTTCACTTTGGCACTTTGAGAAACGGTTTAGAAAAAAAACCCCACCTTTTTTAGCTAGGCATATATTCAAGTATATAGACAGCAAAATAGTTTTCTTCAAATCTACACTTTCTTATGGTTTCTGATAATTTGTTTCAAGAGTTCAAAATAAACGACAGTAAAGAACTACTTAAAATTTGGTAACATATACTTAAAGTACTCCTGTGTCATTCCACGGTTATCTTTATTAAGAGTTGCTATGCTTTTGCTAATTTATAAAATTGTTTTCATAACATGCATTTTTGTTGTGGGTTGTTTGTTTAATTTAAATAAATTTAAAGTCAGTGGAATGCCAACTACTGTTCACATTTCTAGCAAGAAGAAATTTGTCCTCTAGCCACTGATGCTTTACACCAACACTATTATTGCAGATACTATCAATTTGACTTTACCATATTCCCACTTGAGCATTATCCTAATGATATAGTATCTAAGCAAGTCTGTTGCACTGAAACACACAGTATGACAGGATTTTGCATTCAGTAGCTGTTAGGATTTATAGAAATCTTATGTAAGATTGCAATGTATATTATATACGGATTTCTGCCAAAATCAAACACAGAAATATATGAAATACTGACAGTATTAAGCTACAAGTGCTCTCTCCAAAAACAGAAGCTCACAGTATCTGCATTGTCTTTTTGACTTTGTAGATAAAAAAATTACCACTATATGCATGCTTGATGATGTAGCAGTTTAGAAAACTGCTTTTCTGAGTCATTTCACACTAAATTTCCAATTAAACAGAAGTGATACTGAATTTTCATTCAAATGTAGTCATTACATATTAAGAAGGACAAATAGGAATAAAAGACAAAAGATTCCAGGGCATATGAAAATACCAGTAGGCCTTGTCCATGAAATTCAAATTATTTAGCAAAAATATTTAGCTTCATTTTCTTTGTTTACTTAAGTTTTTATATCTTTCTTAATCAAGAACATCAACAAGCTATAAGCTACATAAGCACATGATAAGAACTTGGGAGATGGTTTATACTTACCATCATCAATGACAGCTTGCCACTGGTGCACATGCTTCTGATATGAAGATCTGACACTGAAAGCCTGGCACTGCCAGTCCCTGAAAGCAGGCACACCAGCAGGACAAGAAGGATTTTCACATACCCTATACTGCATTGTGGGCCCATGACACTCTCCTTCAAGGCCTGAACTAGAAAAGAAGGCATAAATACAACCCTTTACTGTTGGCAATGTTTTGTTCAACTTACAGCACAGTCTATTTATGCTAGACATGAATTCAATTTAAACAGCAGATTTTTTGTTGACACATATCAAAAAATCACCCATAAAAAAACCAAAGCCACAGAACAAAACATGTTTGTCTTCTCTTGGTACCAGTCAAATTACATGTAAAGCATGAGGGGTGTTAAACCATAATCGACACTTGGCCACAAAGAAGCACTAGGACTAGTAAGAGTGTTCAGTAATGAGAACCTCAACTGTAGTGTTGATATCATTGAGATGATTTTTCTCGGCCTGGACTGAGCCAAATGTGCTACTGAAAGGAAATAAAATCTGCAGGTTTGCTACCTCTCCTTTAAAATACGTGGGGCGTTGCAAAGTTGAGAAAAATGCTTTGTTTCTTTTTGGTCACTTAATTTTTGCTTGTAGGTCCTAATGAATATATGCAAAAGAAGAGTGAAGTGCAGAAACTGGAACTAAGTATTTGGAACCTTGCCTGGAAAAATTAATTAATGAAAGTAAAATTAAGATATTCGTAAATTCTAGAAATAGGTATAAGCTGAAAGTAGTGTTTACATGCCATGAAATATGAAAACATTCTGCATATCTAAGCTGTCTGTTAAACTACCATGCTTTTGTATAGCCACATCCAACTTTTCCTCAAAATTCTTTATGCAAATTTTTTTTTTAATCCCCATCTTTCCTACTATCATATTTCCTCCCAGATCTGTTATAGTCTTCTGTCTTCCTTCATTTTCAACCCTTGTTTTTTCCTAAACCATTGACTTGACTCTATTTCACTCTGTTTTAATCTCCTCTATACTTACCTTCATTAGTCAGGCCTACTCTGTTCCCACTCCTATCCCTATTTATTCTTTTTCATTTGGTGTGTAAATGATCCACAAAAAGAGAGATGGTACTAAGTAATTAAAAAGGAAAGCACCTTTTAGCTGACCCTTGAGATACAGTGAAACAAACTTCATTCAAGTTAAAAGTAAAAATCCTTTTATCCCCAATGGTAGAAGGTTTTTATTTTCACAAGATATAGAATCAAAATGCTGTTTTCAGGTAGTCTATCTAAACATCGGTGAAACTGGTAGAAAGATCTCCTTGTAATAGTTGCAATTCCTTGGCTCTCCAGATGAGACAGAAGTCAATTTTCCCCAGTAAAAGAACTGGAAAAATAAAATTACACACTGACTTTCTGCAAGTCACAAAGCATGACTTTAAGTTTCTGTTGCTTCCTTAGGTGAAATTTAACAAGAAATTCTTTTCTGCTAATAATATCTAAGCTTTTGACAGAAGCAGAAAGATGAAAAGAGTGTTGCCATGCAATAAAAACCCTAAAATACCTATTCTCCTAAATGTTTTTCAGTATTCATAAAAACGAATTGCTTACACATAGGACAACTATATCTTAACGGATTTTTGTACTCATGTAAATTTTGTTCAGAAATTCTGATGGACAGCAATGAAAACATGAACTTGCTTTTACCCAGGGCATTTCCGTTGTCGACTGCTGATTCCAGTGTTGCAAGTACGGCTACAAGTGCTCCATGCGCTCCATTCCCCCTCCATATGCTCCGCAAAAGAGGTCCGATTGATACACTCTCCAGCCTTACACCACTAGGTGAAAATTCAGCTCTTAGGTAAATAAATCAAGGCACATGAAAAACAATTCACTGGTCCACAAGCATATGGGAAGCAAAACAAACTCTTTGTTCAATACATAGTTTTTCATATGAGTCAGATATGCTTTTGCCTAGTCTTCCCCGCAGCTATTTTTTTTTTCCATCCTAGTAAACACAACAGCCAGAGATCTTTCTCTGGTTCAGTGGCCAAGGAACAGGTGCAATCCCTCAAACACAAGTTCATTCCCAATAAAAAATACCTCCTACAAATGGTTCCCAGACTATGCAGTCCTCTTAATTTGAGACTGGGCACTGCCTAGGAAAGCATTTTTGGGTCCAGCCCCAATCTATTGCAGGGATCATTCTCCAGCTGAACTGTACAGATGATCACAGCACAGTGTCCAGGGCTGTTTTCTGGACTTCTTTCTTTCAGCATTGCAGTTCTCTGATTATTCAGTGACAATTTCAATTGAAAGATATATTAAAAGTAATAGAGAAAATGAGATTTTATTCACAACGTGTATTCGAAGAGAAACTGAGAGCCTCAAAAAGCTGGTGTTGAGAAAACCAAGAAAACTTCTGTCATTTATTCAAATACTAATAATCAACTCAATAATCTTGCATGTATATATCATTTCCCAGGACAACTGGAACTTCTCACTCAAAAACTATCCAATTATACCCAATTATAACCACTGTTACGCCCTGTAGCCTATGTCCATATCTAGTATAAAGCATAATAAATTCTGTAGAATCTAATACTTTATCAGTTTGTACCAGTTGATATCTGTCCCACAGATTAAGAAACAGAGGTATTTTCCAACCTTAAGAATTCTATGATTCAGCAATTGAGAAGTAATAAGGCTACAAATAGACAATGAACACTTGATGTCATTAATATCAGTAATTTAACCCATTTCTCTTTGTACTCTGAACTACTGGTGAATTACTGTTATCAGTGAATAAAGTTCACAAAGAAGTCTTATATTTTTAGCAAAACAAAACATGCCACTAGAATACAGAATACACTTCTGTAACTTGTAGTCTCTGTGGTAAATCTTTATCTGGTAATCTTAAACTCCACCTACAGTTTCAGACTGGTCTGCACTGATCCATTGATCTTAATTTTCTCTCTTAAATCATGGCACTGCAATAATGGTATAATTATACCACTTTTGAACAGTATTCATGTAGGATGGCTCCATTATTATATTAGATTTACAACCATAAATTACAAACTTTGTAATGCTCTTGGGATGTTTCAGGCCAAAAATGCTCATATTTATGTAAAGATATTCCTTAAGATATAATATGGACTTTTCTCTAGAGATAGCATCTGCTGTATGCAGAGGAATGCTTATAAATCCTTGACTTAAAAACAACCAAATTGGACAGGCTGTGACATTTCCATAATTTTCTAAGATCCCAAGAGGAGCATAAGAGAACAATACTTCATCTCCACAATATCACTAAAAAAGACCAAAGCCAGTGATTTGTGCATCCTGAAACTCATCTTGGACAGATAAAAAAGTAAAGAATAATAATTTCTTCTCATCCTCTGAGACATTTCAGTGATGTCTGCTTACCTTTTTACTGCTATACATAAATAAGGTACCTCTGTAACCTGGCACAAAGTTCAATGAGCTGTTCTAATTAGAACCAGTATTTTGTCTTAATCTTACTACTTACTCCCTACTAGCTAAGCTCTCCAAAAAAGAGAATGGTGTTACATTCCTCACTGGACCTTCCCAGAACACCTTATCACAATGTTCTCACAAGTGTAATATCAGAATGAGTCCTATGCAGTAAGTTGCTACTATCACCTTTTCCACACCATTAATATGCAAAGCACACAATAATTTTGGGTGCCCAGTTCACAGTGGTGATGATTTCACTACAAAAAATTCTGGGAAGTCTCCGTAAGAGGTGCTGTTCTTATTGGATACCAGTCTTAATGTGTAAAATGTGACATCAACAAAAGCCTTGTCCCTTAATGTCCATGTATTACTTTCAGAGAGTTTCAACTACACACTTTATCTGAATTAAAATATCTAAGCAACTGTCCTTATTTTAGAGATATGAACATAAATACAGCCTGGTTTTCCTTTAGCATGAAAAATTAGCATGAACATTTTGTCTTTGTTCATTGATTTGATTTTAGGAGAATGATGACAGTCCTGGTGAATGTAGTATGACACAAAGGGCAAATCACTCCTGTGGAAGAGTGCTGTCAGTACAGCATCATAAAAATCCCAAGATATATGCATGCTCCTGCTCTGTTACCTACTTGAGATTATTTATATTTATTTACAGATATATACAGAGATAACATAGATTATTCAAACTGGAAAGCTCTTGAAGGACATTTAATGCAACTGACTTTGGGTAATCATTTAATTTGTCTGTGATGGCATACTTTTGATGACATTTGTCACTCTTTTGCATGCATTACCATTATAAATATTTCTCTATAAAACCTATCCTGGAAATTTTTAACACAAATCTGTATCAATTTCTTCAATGAAACTATTTCTAAATCTTAAATCATAGCTGAGAACTCTGTATCTTTAAAAGATTATGTTGCTGTTTACAGTCAGAAGTGCAACAATGGCATTCCATTCATCAATAGGACACAAAATGAGAAAGAATTTGAAATAAAACAGTGTAAACATTAAAGTGCCTGTGATTTCAGCTTTTTTTTAATTATTATTTCACTGGTTTTAGGAAAATGTTTTTTTCTTATATCTATATTATATAACACATAATACATTCAACTATACATAGCTTATTTTATGATAATTGAGGTAAGTAGGAACTTGTAAGTAAGAGCAAAGATCTATGCTGCTTGTTTCCTTAACTATTAATGTTTAGCGTAATTGATACTGCTTTTCCACCAGAAGCATACCTTTCCAGTGTCACAGTCTGTTCCATCCATTGGGGGATCTAGTTTAGTTTTGCATTCCTTCTCACTTTCCACCTTACACCACAATCCAGTGCAAATGACATGCTGAAAAACAAGCACAGAAGTAAGCACAAAATCTACTTTATGTAAAACTACTTTCTGCATGTAGTCCACTAATGTCACAGTTATCAGTTTGATGGTACTGAAGTATGTTTAAAGACAGGCTAAACATGCACAAAAACCAAAATGGAAAGATTTTGCTCAGACTTTTACTCATCATGCGTCCCTAGGACTTCTAGATGTTCATGCCATCTCTCTCAACTTCATGCCATGACTCTTATCTTGCGTTCTCCTAACGATTAATAATTTCTCTAGAATTCATTTATTCCTCTAGAAATACAAAATCCCAAAAGGCATTAAAACTGATATCCACAAAGCAGATACAAAGTAAAACGAAGATGAAATATTTCCGCTGGAAAGGAGAAAGGGAGATGACTGGGGTAGTAGTCTGTAATAAATTTTAGAGAGAGAAAGAAAAGCTGCTTATTCTGTCCCCCTGAAGCATCATTACAAGACAGTTTTTACCTTATTTGAAAGAATCTACAGCCTTGCAGGTTGCTGCCTCCTATTTCCCCAAATTTTCCCAGCAGACTTCCCTATTTTTATCTAAAAAGTTCTCCTTCGCGCATGGTTTTCAGTCATGACTTCATTCTCCTTGCTGTCTGTTCCCCCCTTAAGAATAAACTATGTGGACATGAACAGAGGACATGTGGGGCTCAGTTGTGCCCTCAATATTACTGCATATGCACAGTGATGTATACAGATCCCCAGCATGTATATTGCTCAGAGAGGGCGAAGAGGATCAGGACAGGGAGATGGGATGCAGAGGGGATAAAAGATAAAGAACAGCTGGGTTTTTTTTTAAAAAAGGTTGCCAGAATACATGCTTTTTCTGACAGAAATGATTTGTTATATTGGTACACACAGTAAGAGTCTGTGCCTTTTATACTATGCATGAAAAATTTGTAATAAATCTTATGCTACCTTGCAAAAAAAGACTTATGGCACAGGAAACGTAATTCAACAAAAGATTTTGTCTGAACCAAGGAACAGAACAATTCCAGTGGGAGTCTTGCATGCAAAAGATGTCTGCAACATCAGTGATCAAAAAAAGTCAAAGATTGTAGAGGTCTGAAGAATTGCACAAAAACAAGAGACAGGATGGGAGCAGTCAGACTCACTCCTGATCCATCCTGTAACAGTTTTGTCCTGAAGCTGAAATAACAAGACAGCAGTTAGCTCACACATGTCCTAAAATGCAGCTACAGTAGTTCTATCCTGTTCCTGGATAATTTTAACAAGCATTTTTCAAATATGAAACTATAATTTCTGTTATTTTTCATTGTTTTTCAAACAATGTAAATGAACACAATAGTAGGTAGGACAGAGTATCAATGCCCATGACAGAGTGCTTCCATAGAAACTCTGAGAAACATGCTGTCAGAACTACTCCACAAAAATATATGTTAATATTACTAATTAATATTTTTTTCATATCTTTAAATCTTCCTTTAGTAACAATTACCATGGAGTTAAAGCCATTCAGATTTATCCAAGTTTTCAAAAAACACAATCAAATTCTCCTTCATCACGTTTTTGTTATCCTTTTTTTTCCCCTAAATACTATGATCTTATGCTTACTTTCACTTGCATATGATTTCAGAATGGCTTACAACAAATCTACAGTTCTTTGAAAATCCAGAAACAATTCTTCTAAATATAGAGAGGCATTAAGTCAGATTTGGATATTGGACTACTCACAGTCTGTAAAATATTTCTCTGTATACCCTGGAAAATAAAGTATTGCCAAGCAAACATGAAGCTTATTTTTTCTGAAAGAATGTGTTAATCATGAGTTTTTATCTGTAAAAGTTTGTAAAATACAACATGAAAGTCACAATGTACTACAGAAATAGCAGAGGTCACTACAGCTTTTGGGGTTTGTTTGATTTTTTTTTTAAATGAAAATAGTAAAGCAGGTCTGTGAGCATCAACAGAGTGCATTTCCAATCATATGTAAAGAACACTCAGCTGAGAGGAAAGACTGGAGACAAAAAGGGCATATTAGAACAGCATTTGTGCAAAGTCAATATTGTTTAAAATGTGATAGTAGAGATGAGGACAGATATTTCACCAGGGCTATAATATTTCCATGACTTTTGTTCTGTTCATTGTGATCTTTCCCTGAAATGCCTTAAAAGTCACCATGAAATATAATCACTCTCTTACTTCTTTGCAAAGATCACAGCTGTGTTATGACAAGAATTATTTCAGAGGAATTGAATAGATAGCATTCGCATCCTGGACTTTAATCTTAAAAGCCAATATTTAATAGTTCAACAATTATATTAAATTGTCAAGTTCTACAATCACATTTAAACATTAAGAACTACTTCTGGGCCATGATCTCACTATCTGTTATGTGAAACAATGTTAGGATCTGATTCTTTTGTGAGAAATGAGCATAAAAGCAAACTTGGCTCCCTTACAAGATAAGCACGAGACATGGTATAAATCTTGAACCTGGAGATCCACTCACACTTTTCTTAGGTTCCATAAATTTTTCTTGGGATATGAAAAGAAAAAAAAAGTCTTTGAAATAAAGATGAAAAGATAAAGTCTGGACACCAGTCATGAAAGGGCATGGGAGGAGCTCACTTAGGAAAACATAGGAGTAAAACCTCAATGGTTCCTTCAGCCCTTTGTTTGAGTCATTACATTATAAAGAGGAATTTTTGATAGAAAGCAAGAATCATTAACATCTGCGGTATTTCTCAGAGGTTGCCATGTAATGAGACTGCAAATTATCCTAAAGTGCTGCTCAGTAATAACATTTGTAAAAACTTTACCTCAGCAGAAATTTATTGTACCACTGATATTTGTAGAATTAAGAAAATTATTTTCAATCATTACTCAATTGATTTCTTAGTTGAGTAGATGTTATATATATATATATATTTTTTTTTTAAAAACAGTTGCTTAATGTAGAAGATGGTGTGGAACTCCGCTCATCAAATTATCTTCCAGTCACAAAAAATGTAAGACTGTGACGTAGTTCACAATTTATCTTTTACACAGCTATACTGAAGTGCATGAACTGTTCAGCGAGTGTAATGTGTCCAAGAAATCCTGGGCTATAAATTGTTGGATTTACTGATGTTTAAATGAACTTTCAACGAGTATGTTTCTCTCATTTCCTGGCCTGTGGACAATATCTATAACCAGAAGAAACTGCCAGTTACTGGCAGAGAGATTAAATGAAGTAAGTAGTCTGAATAACACGGAATATTCAGTGGTTGCCCATGCATAATTAAATAATTATTTTAGTAAATTAATACCGTAACTAATGAAATACTGTATTCAATTTAGAATGGTCTCCTAAATGCTGACTTCTCCAATGACAGCCACAATAATCTGCACAATCAACACAGAGAACTTTGAATCACCTTCATAATAAATAAAATGCAATTATTTGGAAGGTTAAATTCAACATATTTGTTATGTGCACTTAACATCTTTGTATTACTGAAGGAGATTATAAAATTAGCTACTGAGTAACAGCACTTCACAGTTAGTTAATTTGACTAGTATATGGTAAACTTTAAGACCAACAGCAGGGAAGACAAGAAGGAGAACTGAATATATTGTCTAAGCTCTTCAGGTTTACAAACCCAGGATCAAGATTCCTGGATTTTTTTGCTGGGAGGAAGGTGAGGGTGCAAATTTTGCCTCCAAATGAAAGAAAGCAGAAGCAAGCCAGTAAGGCGACTTTACAGAGGTTGGCAGGGGAGTTTTGAAAACTCTTCTACCTCAGTCGCCTCTCCATGTTTTTTCAATTCTGTCCTTAGTGTCATTTGTATTCATTTGTATGTCATTCCTAATAGACCCAAAGTTCTTAGAAATTCATTACAATTTCTTGTTCAGTATTTGATTATATGACTTCTTTTTCAGGCTTGCCAGAGGATTTTCGAGAAACTGCAGAAAGTTCTTCCCTTCTTCTCTTCACAGAAACTGTTATCAGACTCTTGTTTTCTAACTGTTACGACTGTAAGGTTATCTAGCAACATAGTTTTATGAAGAGAACTAAAACTACATTGCAGTTTGTCAGGAAAAAGGAATATTGGAAAACAGCTCTGGCCTTTTATACTGTCTTGCATAATTACTACTTTCTTTCTTCACAGCAAACCCACTCTATCTTGGCATTTAAGTTAAAATGGTATGTTAATACTAATATTTAATAGGAATTTTCACAAACAGACCATTTTAATACAAATATTTAGTATAATATAATGATCCAGTTAGTGGGGAAAAAGTAGGATTTATTCAGCTGAAAATAAGCTGAAAGATGTCCTCTTACATACAAAATGCCAAAAGAGGGGAACATGATTGAAGATGACTAGAAATGGGTAACTGGCTACTGGCACCTAGAGCTTAACTTCTCTCTGCAAACAGTTGAACACCATCCGGTTAACATTCACGAAATTTAACCTCCTAACATTTCTAAAATAATAATGTAAACCAAAGAAACCCTGGAGTCAGGATGTTGAAGGAAGAATAGTCACTGCATCTGTGAACATAACAAAGCCAGCACAGGACCACTTGACTATGTGAATTTAAATATCTGACTTAGAACAAAACATAAGGGTATTAAAGTAGGGGAAGCCTCCAGAGAAATGAAAAGCATATAAAGGTATTATACAACAGCCAGTTCTGATGTTTGTCCATCTCTTCCATTACTTTTGAAAATCTTTACTTGGTAAAGTAGATATAGAAGTAATGGGCTAACACTGTAACGCTTTCTTTTTCAGAACAGGTTTCTAGAGAATGAAAAACAGAAATCACATCCTAAAAGACTGAAAACACTGAAAAGCAAGAAACATGTTACAATTCATGAAAAACGTACTTGGATGTAATGAAGAATGTTTGTAGAACTGTGACATTGAGTTCTATTTCACATGTCTGGAGAGAAAATGTTTCCACAAACAGTAAGATAGCTAAAATAAAATCCAGTAACCTATGACTTTTTTTTCTTCTCAGCTACACCACTCTTGGCATGTGTTAGTCATACACATATTGCAATGTTTCCTACATGAACTTTTAGATAAAGATTAGACTCAGTCAAAATCTCTAAAGAAACAATACTATGTCCAAGCTGAAAAAATTAAGATAAATAAAGATCTAAAGGAGAAAGGAATTACGCTTTCATACTAAATACTCCTAACATTTCCAGGCTATCTGCCCACTGATTCTGATGAAATTTTATTTCATAGTTCCTCCTTTTCCCTGCTCTATCAACCCACATTCCATGTTCTTTATACATTTGTAATACCATCTCTCCATCTTGTCTTGTTCATTGTCTCAAGGGCACCCAAGATGTTTAGTCTGTCCCGTTGATTTAAATAAGGTTATTTTTCTCTGTTAAAACCATTCTTAAACTGCTTCTTCAATCAGATGTCTAATAATATTCATTAAAATTATAAAGACCTCTTCAATTTTGCTAGTCAGGCCTCTTAAAGTTAATATATAGTGACACTGCTATACAATGGCATGAAGCAAGGTCAGGAAACTCAAGTTTTTGGAACTCCTACTGTCATGGCACTGTACAGCTCTGCCTGGGCTCATAAGTGAGTGCTGGGAGGCAGGATATATTCAGCAGTGCGAAGAGCCTACATAACACCACTATTCTCCCTTGGAGAGTGCATAGGCACAGCATATTCTTTTGGAGGTCAGATATGGAGGTTCAAGACCCAAAACATAATGAAATGGAATCTACACACAAAATCTGGTCCCAGTGGAATAAATTGCAAAATTTCATTTGCTGCAAAAAGATGTCTAAACATTATGACATCCTCTGTTTCTAAAGTACAAAGAAGTTATCAATAGTATGATATGATAAAATATGTTTCAGGGTATTTGGAGACCCAAAGCAAGCCTTACAAGATATGCCAATGAAAATGTGCATATTAACTTTGGAAAGCGAGTGGAAACATCCTTCTTCAAAGGTACTACATTCTCTTTCTATCAAACACATTTACAAAAGCATCTCTCACATAAAAAATAGCTGGCAGGTGTACTTTCTGAAGTACATACACAGCCTTACCTGCATTTCTTGGCAAAAGGAAGCAGTTGGTCCAAAAAGAATCTGACACTGTTCATCTGCAGTGTACGTCATTCCTGGGAGCTTGGAGGGAATAATCACAGAATTGAGGCTGTGAGGACTCGTCTGTACCAGACAGTTACTGGCCTTTGACCTGGTAATATGTAGAGATTCATACACTGAGCAATCCTAAAGAATCTGACTGTTACACCAACTTAAACTTGTGTACAACATTAGAAATATGTGGACTCAAGATTTTCTTATCAACACTGGGCTGACATTCACATACACATTAACATGGCTTACTTGTTCTAAGTTAATGGTGTGTTCTGTTGTACATTTGTAGACAGACAATATAACTTATCAGCTGTAATAGGTATTTCAGGAAAGTGCTGGTGTAAAATTTACATAATGAATTAAGGTTTTGATAGTAATTTAAATGATTAGAAAAAAGTTAAAAATTTCTAATACATAGAAGCAGTCACATAGCTTAGTTTTCACATCCAGCAGGATCTCAAATTAAATATATATATATATATGCATTCAAAAATACATATGTTTCTGAGCTGGTAGCCAGAAATTTAACTTTTCTCAAAAACTGCATAAAAAATATCTGAAAATCAAACCTGTTAAAGCACCAAGTCATGGTTTTGATTTCTGTCCAGATTCAGTACAAATGTATCAGACTGATATATATATGCTCTACTAACTATTCTACAGTCATAGAGCAGAACTTTTTAACTGTTGCAGGTAAATTCTCACCAGATATAGATATAAACTTAATAAAGGAACAGAATTCTAGGGAACAGATGCTATTTCAGAAACTCAGAGTGAAACTAAATGTTTTAATTTGTTTTCTAGGTATACTATTCTCTATTAAATATCTCGTAGTACATTTCTATTTACAAATTAAGAAAATTAATTACACTGCAAGGTTTTATGTTGAATGGCACAACATAGATCAGAAATTGTGCATAATGTTCATGTCATTCACTGTGCAACATTTCAACACTCAAGATATTAATATATTGTAAATATATTTATACATATCAAATGTGTATATAAATATATACAAGTATAATCACATGCATTAAAACAAAAAAACCCCTATGAAAATACATAAACTTGCTGAAAATTGATTTTAATAAATCTGTTGAATATTAGATAACAATTATTTTAAATATTTTTAAAATATGAAATCTCCCACAAACATTGAGAAATTATTATTTCAGGATATTTATTACAACCATTTGTAAATTACATACAGTAAGAATTCCTTTTCTTGAATTATGTACCTGAGAAATCTTTCCAGATCTTCCCTGCTGCACTGAGACCATGAAACATCCCCAAGATTCTGTCCTTTAATCCACTCCCCAGACATGATATGGACACCATCTGCACAGGATGGGTGGTCATTGTCGTGGTTTATCCCCATGCTGAATTTTGAGGTTAATAAAAATAAAACAGAGAACAACAAAACAAGAAGTTGTTTTCAGAATGCTTGTAAGTTAAAACTCATGCAAGAGGCTATAAAAGACTCTCATGTATTATATGTAGGAAATACTTTTGACTTTTATCCATGATACCTTTCACAGAAGTACATGGTACAATGCGTAGAGGACAAGGTGAAAGGTGCAAGTGAAGCTGCATTTATTTGATAGGATATATTACATTCTAATCAGTTCAATAAATACTTTGGACAATTTTTTGAATGTTCAGAACTGCGCTACTACTGGAAGTTTAATTAATACTACTTCTCTTGCTAATGAGCAACCAAATTATTGGAAATTTACTTTTTGAGATTAGTGAATATTTTGGTAGTGATTCTATCTTCATTCTCTAGGGAACTGGATGGTTGAAATTTTATAGAATAATATAATGATTACTAGTTTAATATGTAACTATTGTCTCTAAAGAAAAATCACCTAAGTATGTTTTTAATGTCTACTATTTGAAATAATACTGATGAGGAAATTAAATAGATTTTAATTTTAAAGACTTGGCATCTATATGCATCGCAGTGAATTCTCACACTCAACACATTGCAATGAAAAACTCTACTAAATGTCTGTTTGAAGCTACTATTTTAACTGAACACTCACTGTCACTCTCATTCCCAGTTAGAAAGTAGAGAGGAAGAAGAGAGACAAAAAAAACCAAGATTTTCAAAATTTGCTAAGTGGGTACACGTTTGACTGGCATTACAAGACCAAAATTAAATACTCTCAGATTTTTTGAAGATTTTCAAATACCCATGAGACTACTCTCCAGAGCACTGGATTTAAATTAGTGCTGGAACGTTGCAGCACAGTCCACTCTCCACAAAAGCAAAACTTCAGGTTAATAAAACTCTATACTTTGTATTGATTCTTTCAGCCAAAGAGTAGAGAAATCAATTACAGACTGCAAAGAGAGTAAGTTTGCTGTGTCTGTAGAAAAACTAGAGTACATCACATTTCTCCATATTTCACCACACCACAGCGCCCAGTGGCAAAAAAGGCCTGCCTCCCATCATTGGAAAACATCAGATCACTTTTCTTCTACATTCTTTATACAATTTTGCAAGGTGCTTTACCTTGTGTTTACTCATTAAATTAACTGAAATACTGTGTAGGGCTTTATCTGGTTTATAGGAGCACACAGTCTCTTATACAGTTGTGTACACCCCACAGTCTGGAGAATTAGAACAGTTGTTTCTGCATAAATTGGATAACGTTGTTATCTGTAAACTGTGTAACTGAAGTAAACAAACCTGCCTGACTCTCATCCCAGCCTCTGTCCTTTCCTGAACTGTCTAAATGGGAAAACTGCCTCTGCACTTGCCTTACATTCTTCTTGCATGCCTCATATGCAGAATTTGAGATGTCTCTATGGCCAGAGTTATTTACATCTATAGGAACTATGGAAGAAGACACACAAAATCTAACAATGCTTCACTTTCCTGATTGCATAAGAAAAAAAATTTGCTTACAGCTTCAGGAGTTACATACTTCCTTAGTGCAAAAGTACTCATCAGTATCATATACACATTATGATTTGAAATAAAAATTTACCACATGAAGGTACATAAAATGTTGATAAAATTTATTATATACTGATGGCTTCTATATATACAGAGTGGAATTAAAACATTTATGTGTTATTTAAAACATTTTTTAAAACGAAAATTTAAAAAGCCCCATAAATTCTGATCATATTATTTCCCATTCACTCAGAAGAGCAATTCTTGAAGCCAGACTTTGACACAAAATACTCTATAAAATCACTCAGAAAAATGTGTGCTGAGCTGAACCATTATCCTCCGCATTTCAAAAAACAATCACACTACTCCATACGTACATCAGTGTACCACTTTTTTCCAATCTACTACCACAGAAGTGTTTTTTATAGTCTATCAGGACATGAATTCTGAGGAAAAGATTATTTTTAAAGTAAGAAATGGTAAAGACTGTTGTACTTACTTCTGTGTATATCAGCAACATTAAGCACTATTAAAAAATCTAATTTCAATTATCTTTCAATATTTTAGCTGCCATCGTTTTGTAACGCTTCTATCTTGGTTTGACATTCATATGTAGTTCAAAGTATCTGTACTAATCCAATGGAATTCACTTCTCAATTCTCTTCCTCCAAATGAAGTACACATAAAAAAAATCCAGAAAATAGTAAAGACCAGTATTGAAGCCTTTGACTAGCTACTTCAAAACTCAGGTACAGGTCAAATGTTAAACTAACTAATTCACAAGACACAATCTGTGGAGTGTGCTAAAGCAGCAACAGCACCTACTTTTAAACATTCTCAGAAATATTTTCTCATTAAGTACTGTTGATCTCTTCTATAACATTTTAATGACTGCATATTTGTATATGACCTAGTAACAACTACAAGACCACATAAAAGTCAATTGCAGTAAAACTGACTGCTGATTTCTTTCCTCACATCACATTCTGTATGTGGTGAAAGAAAGAAGCTGCACAGTCATTGCTACCTTCCTGTTCAACAAGAAAGCAATATAAGCATGTATAAGCATGTATACCTACTTCTTTATTAACTATCAAGGATATAACAATATTCAATGCTTGCAGTGGTGGTCATGATATTTTCTAGACTTCCTTGCTACCCTGTCTACATGAAAAAGATAACTACATCCTTTCACTAATACAAAGGTACTACAGAAACTGCCAGGTGTTGTTCTGTGCTCTTCCTATGGAATTTATTATGCTAACACATGGCATATTGCTCGCTCTCTCCCCGTAAACTCCTCTCTCCCTCAGCTGTGATCATTCATTCAACCTCATACATGAGTAAAGTAACACCAGGTGCATGGGCGAGGAAGACAAGGGAGTTTGGGATTATAGGATAACTTTGTAACAGCCTGAAAAAACACAATTAACAAAGAAGACTACTTTAACAAGTAGTATATTGTATCTATATATAGAAATGAATTCTGTTTTTAAGAACAGAGGTGTTATTTTTTCACCCTTATATAAAAACACTTCACCCATTCCGGTTAAAGGATATATATATGGCAGACAAAACATGAAAGTAGGAAGCATTCTATGGAATGTATTACGTAACTAAAATATTAGCAATATTTAAACACACATTATGCAATTAAAACTCTATTTTAATAGTCTCAGTCTAGAAGTATTTTGACAAAGAGCCTTGGTCAAATAAACTACACTAACATAAGTGGCTGTCAAGTGAACTGGAAAAAAAAATATCTAACAAACCCTTTAAAACTTGTTCAAAAATAGTGCCAGATTTTTTATGTTTTTAGTGTTATCATGTATAAAGTTGGAATCATATCTGCTAAATTCTGAATGTGAACCCTGTTGACTTTAAGTGTGCAGTAGGAATAGTACAAAGAAAAGTCTTTCAATTCTCTGTGTTTGGAAACCAGAATTAATAACTCAGGCCACTGAAAGTAAAAGAAAAATATTAGTTCAGTTTTTCAGTAAAAAGTAATTCTTTTCCAATTAACTACTACTGCAATTATATGTGTACCACTGGATCTGGATTCAAGACAGATAACAACATTGCTCTCGTTATCTAAGAAAATAGGTTGTATTTTTGACTTAAAAACGCATTCTAGTGTGAACACACATACCAGAAAAGTACAAAAAGTACCACACGTAAGATTTTATTACAGCAGAGTACTCAGAAACAAAAACTCTATTAAGTCACAACAAAGGGTCCTCAGACATGATGCTATATTTAAATAAGTTAAATAAGGCTATGCACACACCTTCTGGAAAGAATTAGGTCTGCATTGCTACTTGGTATTTCTTCTCACTGTAGGACATAAAAATTCTTCTACATGTGATACTTTCATGATAACATGGATTTGCTCAGTGACCCCATATGCTTCCAGGTGGAAAGTTTCCTACTATTTATTCATTATTTTAATTGTTCCTTGCAAATGGCACATGATGACTTGGTTATCACCATCGTATTACACTTAAAATGGGTTGTGCATCAGCACAGCTGAACAAGAATGATGCTATTAAACTAGAAACAGGCAGTGCAGGGACAAACAATAGTATTAAAAACTTAATTTAGGAACAATTAGGTAAGTTCGGAAAGATGTAGAGAATTACTTTAGGTTTCTTTATAAACAAAAAAAAGGAAAAATTTAAAAAAATTAAATGACTGCTGTTCAGAATGTTACCATAAATAACAGTGAGACAGGTTAGGCATTGAGAAATGGATTAAGAAAAGCACAAGAGCAAGTAGCCAAGGAACCAGCAACAGAAAAATCAGTATAATAAATAGATTCCCAAATCCTAAAAGGTAACAGTTCAGCCCTAGACATACAAGCAACAGAGGAATGATGAGGGTGAACTTCAGATCCAGGATAATACTATTAGTTTAAGCTCAAGACATTGAAAACTATTGCTTTGTGAAGGAGAAAGTGAACCTCTATATGCTGCTGCCAGTTTATACCTGTGATGGGATCACGTTGCCATCTGATTTATTTCAAAATTCATATGATTATACATAATGCTACACAGCATTTGTAAATTCACTGCAATTACTATCTTACATGCTTTTTCATTCAGTAAAATAAACCACAAACATCCTATTACCTTAAAAATAAGTTTAAAAAATATTACTGATTATAAAGTGTAATCTTCTCTATTATTTTCATTGTTTTTTATCATTGTGTGTAATACCATGCTAAGATTATCAAAACTTCTTAAACTATGGACTCAGAAACTACAAGATTATATGGCATTAAATAGTACAACGATTTTCACAACAATTTATCTAATCTGAAATTTTGAATATCACAGTACCACAACACATTTGATAAGTGAAAACAACATCACTTGTTTCGCTATCACATGGACAAGCTGCACTACTTTCTTAGTACTTGTGTTGCACTTTTCCAACAAAATTTTTTATCACACTGCTATCTTTATAGAGAAAAATATATACATTCCCCCCAAAATTAGTAGGTTTCTATATGTGATTTTAAAGAATTGATGAAAAATATAAGTTATGGTATGTTGGTTTGTTGCATTTTTTTAAATACCAGTTATTGAAACAGTGTTGTATGATTTTTTATATGTGTTTAAAACATACAAGGGCTTCACAGGTCATCACATAAATGGGATAAGACACATGTCTACTGGTAAATAAATTATTTAGCCTAAAGTGAATGGGAAAGCAATTAATCCAGCTACAGAAAAACTATGACGGTAGAAGGTAAAAGATCACTTCTTTTGAAAAGAATTTACCTTCAAAGGAAAATCTATTGAACAAGGAAATCTCAATCTTCTTGTTAATTTTCAGATGATCAGAAAAAGAAAAAATAAGTATCTTTACACAATTACTATTTATCTCTCATGAACTATTACTTGTTCTGCAGAATGCTGGCAACTCAGATTACTTTTTCAGTCTGAAAACAGTTGTGTAAAAAATACAACATGCATATTAAGGTAGGGACACTAACATACACTGCAAGCTGCTGTCCAGATGACTTTGTACCGTTTGCTAAACATCCACTTTCTTCTCTGTCACTCCAATACTTCAAGATGTTGGACCTAGACAAAGCACTCTGTCATAACCCTTTGAGTTAAGTTTATAAGTAATTTAAAGCTTTACTGTGACAGATGTATTTAGCATCACAACATGAAAATATATATTGTCACTGAAGGCTTTTTACAGATATTGTATAACACAGCAAAAGTATTTGCTTCTGGCAAATACAACATTCATGCGGCAGACTGTAAATCTCAGTAAAAGAAGTAAAAACCTTATACCAAGGTAAAACATCAATAAATAAGATTTCTTCAAATTGAAGAAAATACGTAATCAGGAAAATGATTTTTAGCTGTCAGGTACTCCATGAAGAGAGAGAAAAAAATTTAGTTTCCTTCTTAACAAAACCCATTCACACTGTTATGACCTTCTCTCAACTTTTTCACAGCTATTTTTGGTATATCAAAATATCATCCTGTAGGATGTTGATCAGTTACTAATATTCAGTTTACAAATGTTAACCTAAGGAAAATTATATACATCCATTCTGAAATAGTACAGTCTAGCAGAAATGGAAGCCTTGATACTGTGCTAGAGAAAGAGTTGACTAATTCAAATTTCAAGTACAAAACTACTGTACCTTTTCAAGTTACTAAAAATATTGATGCAGTTCTACTTCACCATCTCAGTGCTTTATTTCTTCCTAAGCTGTTTCTTTCTTCAGCTGTCTAGCTATCAGCAAAATGCCAGTGATACTCGATTACTGCTACCCTAGATTGTTGTGATGTGTTGTGATATGCATAATAAGATCACTCTGTGATTAGAACTGGACTAAACAAAATTTTTTTTTTTCCATGGTTTTGAACCACCATATAATTTTTGAGTAAGAGTAAACGGAAAGGCAAAGTATGTAACAAACTTCATTCTTTTCTGTCATCTGTAATCACCAGTGTATTTTTCTGGACCATTTCCAAGCTACTGGGAAGCTAAGTATGATACATTACTTTGCCCAGGAAGACCTTAGGCTTACTAAATCTTAAGTATATGACTGAAGAACACAAATGTCCACTTTGATAGGGATGCAGGAGAAAAAGAGACTATCAATTTTTAAAGACATTACCCCCTAAACCATGAAAACTGAATGACAAGAGTCGAAGGTGATCTCAAGGATTTTATGACTGCTTTATTTGGAAAATGCTATTTTTTACCATTACTTTCCATTCACTGTCATTGAAGACCCCTACATGCCCTGCTTTCATGGCTGAACATCTAATACAAATTCTTTAAAGACCAATCACTGCACTGTGAGTTTCTACAATAGTTTAGAACAGTTACCTTATGGACTCTTTCTTATCTATCAGAAAAAAAAGGTAGTAATGAAACTACTGGGATAATTGTTATACAAGTCTTGTTTGAAGCAATATAAAGTAAAAACCTATTGGTTTTTATTGAATCAATAAAGTAAGAAACAAGGAGAAAGTGAAATGTATCTTTCTCATTAAGAGTAAATTTAAGAAAAGCACTTTCCTATTAATCCAATATTACGCTTTATAGATAAATTGCCCTGAAATTTTCATTTTTTTAACAAACAGGATATAAAATGTCACAGCTAGTAAAACAATACAAAAATAATATAAAAATCATGGAATCATACAATGCTTTGTGTTAGAAGGGACATTAAAGATCATGAGCTCAAACACCCCTGCCATGGGCAGGACGCCTTCCACAAGACTCGATTGCTCAGAGCCCTGTCCAGCCTGGTCTTGAACAACTCCAGAAGTGTGAAGTCCACAACCCCTCTAGGCAATTTGTTCTGGTGCTTCACCACCCTCACAGTAAAGAACTGCTTCCTAGCATCTAATCTAAACCTATTCACTTTCAGTTTAAAGCCATTCCCCCTTGTCCTATCAACACACACCCTTGTAAAAGGTCCCTCTTCAGCTCTCTTGTAGCCCCCTTTTAGGTACTGGAAGGTGCTATTAGATCCCATAAGAACCTTCTCTTCTCCAGGCATATTTTATGTACCTATCCAGAAAATGCAGAGAACTATAGTCATTTCTGTATAAAACTGTCAACAACAAAAATACATGTATGGGAAAGATGATTGTTCATAGCTTGTTGCATTTTATAAAATCATTACAAAGCTCAATTTTTCCGAGTTGTGCTTTTCAAACTGTTTTGTTCAAAGTTAGACACTCATGTCTAACATCTAAAGTCAACACTTCAGTTGACTTTATTTTGAACAGAAATCTCAGTGATTATGAAACCCAGGAAAAATAATCAAAGCACAACATCTAGTTAGATTGCTTCTGTATCCAACTACCTGAATCTATGGGTATTTCTGTACCACAGATAGGTAGAATAAAATCTGTATCTATGGGATGGGAGAAAATTCGTGTGACCAAAGCTTAAATGGAGTTGGAGCTGGCAAGAAATGTGGAGGAGAAGTTTTTTCAAATATACTACTGGCAATAGGCAGGATGGAAATATCATCAGCCCCTTACAGGATGAGGATGCTCATCTCATAAACAGGGACAGAGACAGCACAGGGGTGTTTAACACTTTCTTTGTCCCTGTCTTCAACACAGATGAGGGACCAGGTGGGTGAGACTGATCAACTCCCAGGCTACCTTGAAACTATGTGGGATCTGCAGCTCCAGCTGGATCCCTACAAGTCTGTGGGGTCTGATGGGATTCATCCTAAAATTCTTGAAGACCTGGCTGATGTCATTGCCAAACCTTTCTCAATGACTTTTGAGTGGTCTTGGGAATCCAGAGAGGTCCCAACTGATGGGAAGCTGGTAAATGTTGTCCTGATTTTCCAGAAGGGCAAGAAGGAGGACCCTAGAAACTACAGGCCTGTAACATCCACTTCAGTGCCCAGTAAAGTTATGGAGAAGATTATTCTGGGAGGTACTGAAAAAAACCTGAAAGACAAAGCAGGCATTGGTCACAGCCAGCACGGCTTCATGGGGGAAAAGTCCTGCTTACCAAACTTTACTTTCCATGACAAGGTAGCTCACCCAGCTGATCAAGGGAAGCCTGAGGATGTAGTATTTTTGGATTTCACTAAAGCTTTTGATACTGCCTCTCACAGGATCTTCTGGACAAACTGCCCAGCACAGATGGATAAACACATCATGTGGTGGGTTACCAACTGGTTCACAGGCTGAGCACAGAGGGTAATAATGAATGGGGTAACATCAGACTGGTGACCTGTCACTCGTGGGGTTCCACACGGCTCCATCTTAGGCCCTGTGCTCTTCAACATCTTCATAAATTACTTGGATGCAGGACTGGAAGGGATGCTAAGCAAGTTTGCAGATGACACAAACTGGGAAGAGCTGTTGGCTCCTTCAAAGGCAGAGAGGCCCTGATGAGACCTCAAGAAATCAGAGGGCTGAGCAATCACCATCTGTATGAAGTTTAACAATGGCAAGTGCCAGATTCTGTACCTGGGACAGGGGCAACCGTGGATGTACAGACAGACTGGGGACTGAGATGATGGAAAGCAGTCCCACAGGAAAGGCCCTGGGGGTCCTGGCCCATGGCAAGTTGAATGTGAGTCAGCAGCCAGGAGGGCAACCTGGGGGGCATCAGGCAAAGCATCGCCAGCCAGCTGAGGGAGGGGATTGTCCTGCTCTGCTCTGCACTGGGGTGGCCTCACCTTGAATACTGTGGGCAGTTTTGGGTACTGCAATGTAAGAAAGATATTAAGCCATTAAAGAGTGTTCAAAGGAGTGCAATGAAGATGGTGAAGGGCCTTGATGGTGAGGGGAAGCTGCATGAGGAGCACCTGAGGTCATATGGTCTGTTCAGCCTGGGGAAGAGGAGACTGAAGGGAGACCTCACTGTGGTTGCAACTTCCTTGTGAGGGGAAGAGGCACTGATCCCTTCTCTGTGGTGACCAGTGACAGGATCCAAGAGAATGGCCTGAAGTTGTGTCAGGGGAGGTTTAGGCTGGATATTGGAAAAAGGCTCTACACCCAGAGGGTGACTTGGCACTGGAACAGGCTCCCCTGAAAGCCTGGCAGATTTCAAGAAGTACTTGGATGACACTGTCAGGCACATGGTCTGACTCTTGGGGATGGTCCTGTGCAGGGCTAAGAGTTGAACTCAATGATTCTTATGGATTCCCTCCAACTCAGCATATTATGTGATTCTGTGTGTAAAATAAAGTCTAGTCACATTGAGGCTAATAGTTCTATACTTCCACTGTTTTACTCAAATCAAAATTCTGAGTAAAGGGCTGCAGGATTAACTTGGGAAAAGTCCTCTACCATTAAATGAAGTTGCAAGGAAACTGTATTTGTACCAAAACATTTCTGAAATCGAAGAACCTCAAAAGACCACCTCCAGGTTTCTTCTTTAAACCTAGCCTTGACTTTACTACATCTGCATGTATTCCTGCAGGAAACAAGTTTTACATTCTACTGTCCTGAAATCACAGACGTATCATTTATGGCTCAATTCTAAATCAACTAAAAAGTTCTCATCATTCACAAAAATTGATCTAGTTGCCTTCACAGAGCAGAAAATTGCACTGAGTTATAGAGTATTTTTCTTCCTTTGTGGCAAACCAGCATTGAAGTGTCACTTTTTTGCTTTCTGATTTATTCTAAAAAAAAAAAACCCAAACAAAACAACAACAACCCCTCATACTACATTCTGGAATGTAAAATAAATGTCATTAAATAATTATTCAAATAAGAACAGTACAATATGTTGCATGACTAGAAGTTAACTAAGAGAAGAGAACGGCCCTATGGAACAGGCAATTTTACCAGTACGATTCAAATCATGGCTTGGTCATCTAAATTCTGCTTTCAAGAATGAAAAGTGTATTCAGTTAATACAGATACCAACAATTACAGTCCTCAGATGGGTACATTTCAGAAGCAAGCTATACTTATCATGAGTTAGTAGGAATTACGAAATCTGCCTTTGAAGTCTGTCCCAGGAAAGGCGAAGGCACATGGAAGGGGAGGGACTCTTTTATCGTTCATAAGAAAGGCTGCTGTCACTGACCAAGTACACAAAGAGCCTTCTTTTTCTATTTTTTTCCACAACATCTCTCTTGTGGTGAAGCTAACCTCTGAGGAGTTCCTGGACTAACAGGTAGGAGACTCAAAATTCTTGGTTTACCCCATAGGTAGGTATTTATGAAGGAGGAAAACAGTGTGCTAACTTGGAAAACCTCTCCACACTTTTTTCTCAAGATAGAAAAGTCATTAAAACGTAAACAGCAGGTGGTCTGTCTGCACATCCACCCACTGATGAAGTAAAGTTTCATTCTTTGGCAGCCAAACAATAAGCAATCAAAATAAATGTCAACAAATACTTTAACATCTGAGACAAAACATCATGTCAAATGCTCTAATTTAATGTTCTTTACTAAAATTAACCTTACTGTTCAGTTTTATCAGCAGAAGTGACCACTACATCTCCTTCTATTAGAGGATTTTGAAGATGTAAGGTCTTCTACCAAATCTAATTAATATCTTAGCTTTTAATGTACTAATCTTGTTTCTTGTTAAACACAGGTTCAATTGTATAATTCTACTTTAACCTTATAAATATCCAGACAGCTCTTTTTTTCAGTTACTTTAATAATATTCCTTACTCCACATTAGTAACCCATTCAAAAAGATTGGTAGACCATTGCTTTTAATACTCTTGCTGATTTTATTGTATTATGCAATCATATTTTGGACTGCGGTAAGAAAAATATGTAGAGCAACTGGCTGTTCATTAGCATTTCCTTATCTCCCATTTAAAACTCTCTTCAAATTCCACTGGATTTCATACAACTCTTTCATATTGTCACAAAGAATATATGCTGTTTGCTTATAAACTACTAAGCAGGCAATTCAGAAATTCCACAGACTCCCTATTTGGAACTACAACCTAGCTGGTAGAATACGCTGAATTTTAATAATAGGTACATTTCATATTTAATACAACTCTTACCAGAAAAACAATGAGGATGTGTGTAAAACTGATTATGAGAAATTTCACCAATCTCTCTCCCCACTAGCTGAAACAACTTTGAAAGTACATTTAGCATTTAAAAATTGTTGATGTACAATGTTAATGCTCAATGTCATTAAAATATCATCTGCTTTCAGATACAAAGGGCTAGAACAAAGACATTTCATATTGCAAAGTAAGGTTTAGGTTGCTATAGTATTTCATCAAGAATACTTCTGTTTCAACTGGAAAAACTAAAAATCCAACAAGACAACATTTAATAAACATAAATATCAGAAGTATTCAATATAATGATGTCTTCTCACAGGCAATTAGCAATGGGGCAAGAGGACATAGCCTGAAGCTGTGCCAAGGGAGGTTCAGGTTGGACATCAGGAAGAATTTTGTCACTGAAAGGGTGGCTACGCATTGGAATTTTTATACTAATCAATACAATGGCAAGTGGGAATGTACTTGGTTTTGCTCTCAGGCTTATCCATGAAAACCTACATTGCATAAGTTTTGAGTCTATTTGAATGCTAATTTATGAGCAAAAACAGTATTTGTTGTACAGAAGTGGGAAAAGGGTTTTTTTTCTTTCTACTTTGAGAAACAAAGTTTCTGCTTTCTCCGTGTTGCTGAACTGGACTCTTTCCCTAAGAACTACTAGAATGGTTATAAAGATATTACACCAAAAAAAAGAAGGCAATAGCTAAATGACTTCAAGATTCAAAATGAATTTGTGGAAGTTTTCCAGAAAAATGATGTGTTGAAAGAAGAAAAGATATATGACTGATCTATATCATGACCATTTAATCTTCATTTCTGAGACAGTTAAGAATAAGCAAGACAAATCTCTGTGAGAAATACTGCAAACACATTTCAATCTGTTGAGGTCCTTTTCAATACTATCTCCATTCAAATGTTTGTCTTCAAATATTTTTATGCTATCACTCCACAAAGGGTCAAGTAATTCTAGTGTCTTCTTTGCAATTGCCAGGGCTTGGCTGTCATGCAGAAAAAACAGGTGTCTCTAAAATATCACCTTACATTCTTTGATGCAAGACCTCTCCAATTCAGATCACAAGAGATTGCAACAGCTAACTACTCTGACTCCATAAAGAAGCAAGGTTCAAGCTGAATGCCTCTGCATCTTTTGCAGTGCAGGCTGCTTTTCTTTTTGGTTTCTTGTTTGTTTTTGTTTGAGTTTTTTTTTGGTTGGTTGTTGGGGTTTTTTTGTGGCAGCTGCTCATATATTTCAGGCTACCTGGTCTTTCACTTTTGTGGTAGTCCTACTATTTTTTCTATGTGGTTTGTTACTAGGCTTCATGAGGCTGAATTTCTTGAGGAGATATGTGGTTCAAACAACACCCTGTCTTTTATTATGACAAAAGGTTTGATTTATTTTTATTTCCACTGTATTAAAATGTCTATTACAGTACCTGTAGAGAATGTCTCTAAGGACATTAAAATGCCATTACCACTGTAAGAATATGATGTTTGGGATACCATTAAGATTTTTTTTTTCAAATTTATTTTAATTAATATGAAGTGATTTGAAAGTTCGGAAATTTCATGGTGTAGCCTTTCAACACTTTTTTTCCCCAGGATTCATGTATCCGCAATTTAGATTTTATGCTCCTCTAGGAAGATCATGCAAAATGCTTTCTCTTTTGCGATCACGTAAAAGTCAGAGCAAATGAAGGTATTTTGAGTTCACAAACAAATGCAACAATGCAACTGCCTGGCCAGTGCAGCAGTCTTGGAAGAACTGCTGGCATCAACAGTGAGTTTCTCTGTCTACCTTGTTTTGTATACTGTTTGGGATCTAGCAGACCTTAGGATGTGAAAGATAGGTTTGACTTTTCTGCTGCATGATGAAGACTTTATAACTCTATAATCATTACAAGATCAGTATCCTGAATTCTCAAATTTGCTATTCCACAACCAACACCCCACCTGTAACTTTCCAAGAATTTTATACATCACCATTTCTCAGGAAGCATAAGGTCTTACATTTCTTGTTGATCAACATGTCTCTTTTTTCAAATCCAGTAATTGTACTGTCAAGGTTTTTATTCTCTAAATATATTTTTATTGTGCTGGGCAGTACTTATATCTGATATTATCATATCTATCATGATAAATTTTCTAATTTACTCCATCAGTGAACTTTTCTGCAGATCATATTCAGTGTCAGTTTCTTTTCCCTTATTTTTGGTCCAAAGAACAAGTGTCCAGAAAATAAGTCTTCCCCTATCCATTCTCTCTTCCAATACCAGCAAACACTACTGTGAAAAATAGAAATAGAATGACATGGTGCTACAAAATATAAATAAATTTTCCTTTTGAAGTGTTTCTTTTAGCACAACCATCACTCAAAACAGGCCAGCTTATATTAATCTAATTTCTGCAGTTATGGAAATGCAAAAAAACCCCACCAACCAGAAAATACCAATTTCATGAGGCAACTTATAGTTGTGTCAAACTTTGTATAATTGCTCTGTATTTGTTTAAATTGCATCCAATAGAATTCAATAGAAATATTTTAAGTTCCAGTTATTTCTTGCAATCAACATTATGTTTCAACATGAGATACTATGATCTCCATTTTCAGACAGTTCTGATCCAATTTAAACCAAATCACTTTTAAAGTATTTGTCCTATGAAACCTAATCACAACATTCAGAGTTTCGGAGTATTTAGCAAAACATCTCTCTCTATTGTCATTCTGAAGGTGGTATTCTAATATGAATACAGATGCTCCAGATACCTGGAGCAGACACTGTAGGCAAAAATGACAGATTAATACATATCTCCCTTTTATTTTATTTAAAAATAAGACCCTTCATATTTCTTTTTCTTTACAAGTACTGAAGTCAAGAATCAAATTCAACATTTATTAACGAATTTTACTATTGCGAAATGAAAATTTTTCACTTCTGGTTCAAAATATTTGCCATTGAATGAGGGAAAAAATCCAGTCCAATTGTGAAGGACAGTTACTTTCACCTTCATTTTGCCATCCTTTTCTACTACAAGGATGAAAACCAATATTAATGTTGTAATAACCAATGACTACTCTACAGTTTAATGGAATATATCCTGAGAAAGCCAAATTAAATAGGGGCTCTTCCAACTCATGATCTCATTAAAATGTTTGTTGGCAACAACAGTTAGAGCTGAATCTGATACACAATACCACAGTCTGAAAAGAAAAAACATCTTGGGACACACGTTTTTCCTCTAGACAATGGCAGTCTTTCCAGTTAATCTATTTATTTTGTAGCTGTAAAGATTTCTGGTTTGTTTAAATTGTAAACATTTTTCTTAACTTACATGCTATTATTAACAGAAACACTGTTTTCCAAATTATTCATGAAATTTAAATACTTAACTAACAGAAAAAAAGGAAAAACTGAAGCACACAAGTTAGCCAATTCACAGCAGTATTACATGAGAACGGACAGTAGGCTTTGTTATGCACATACTTACTTATGACCCATTTCATGGGCAATTGTAAAAGCGAGATTCAGACCATTGTCCTCTGCAATTATACATTTTCGTTTCTCACTGCACATTCCACTCAGATATGCTATACCTAGGAAACACAACCACCACATTTAATTATTTTTTGTTATTACTAACTATATATTACAGCATAATTGACCTCAAACAGGACTGAAACCTATTGTGGTCAGAGTTGTCCAAATATATATAAACAGGCATCTGACAAAGATTTACTTACTTGAACAATTGATTTTACCACAAAATTAGATGAAAGATAGCAAATAAATTGTATCCAGGGGTAATATTACCTCCAGTAATGATTACACAGACTTCAATGTAGGGAAAGGCATTATTTAAAAGCATTGCTAGGTACCTTAGTGAGCTGTGATAGAACATATGTACAATTATCAATACTGTTGTAAATGAAAATACATGTCTGTAACAACAGGGTACAAGTCTGAACTAGCATTTTCTCTGACAGACAGAAAAAGAGACTGCAAAGCACAGAGCTGTGTCCCATTTATCACTGCTAATTACTGGTAAAGAGTTCAGCATGCTAATGATTTTTAAAAGTGTTTAAAAGAGTCAGATTTCACAGACGAGTTCATAGGAGACTGAAGCCTGACAAACATACTCATTTTAGAGGCTACATTGCCTGTATTATGTAATACCTTCAATTTAAAAAATAAAGAAAAAACACAAAGCCCCTATGGTAAGATTTTGAGTTCAAGTTCAGCTTCTAAAAAGTAGATAATTTGCAACTGTGGAAGCTTGAGGAACATGCAGCTTAGCTAGGGTAATGGCAAATTTTTTCAGACCACAAATATATTTTGTGGCGACCTATTATCGTCACTCTTTGTCTGAAAATCTGAAGTAAGCAGTCAAAACACTGTTTCAATTGTTTGGCCTTCTTGCTTTCAATGGAATTGTGCCCCCTGTTTCAACATGTTTGCTTGCATGTAAAGGTCAAGATTAAAATGGTTGACAGTATTTGAAATTTAGTCATAATTATCATTCTAAGTTAACAAGATAAAAGTTATTCTTCTTACAGTCCAAGAATTTGTCAGTCTATGAGGACAGTGCCTCATCCACAACATGAAATTCAAGTAGTAACCCCCATCACTATTCTGGCAGTGTTGCTCTCAAGAGAACTGCCTGAAAGCTTTTGGACACAGAACTTACGACAGAAAGTGTTGGTCAGGATGAACAAAACACGCATGAATCAGATTTGAATATGGCAGAATATTTAAACTTTTACTATTTGTTTCCAAAAAAGGGAGAAAAAATGGAGTGCGGGTAATAGTCACCTGAAACACACACAAAAAAGAGCCCATTGGTTGGTAGCAAGCAATTGTTTTCAGTTGCATCACTTGTCTTTTTTGGCTTTTATTTATCTCTCTGTTATTTTCCTTTTCATTATTATTATTATCATTGTTATTACTACTATTTTTATTTCAATTAGGAGACTGTTTTTATCAGAACCCAAGACTTTCCTCACTTTTACCCTTGCAATTCTTTCCTCCCATTCCACTGTGCAAGTAGAGAGCAAGCAGCTGTGAGGTGTTTAGTTGCCAGCTGGGATTCAATCATCATGCTTACTGATGATGGCCATTCTCCGTTGGACAAAATTATCTTGCTGGGATCTACAGAAAGAGAACTCCCAAACACACCTCTGCCTGTTGATTCGCAATATTAAATGAAAATTGTGATATTCTCTAGTCTTTTGAAAGGAAAAGTAGTCCCCTAACCTTGTTTTGGCATGTTCAAGGACATTAGCAAGATCTTTCTACACAACATGAATACTATCGGTTGCTGTCTTCTTTTTGATTGTCCCCTAGTTTATTCCCAAAGTTTCAGGCAGTCCGCAGAAGTAGACATTTTCAACAATACTAATAAATTGATCATATGATATATATATATACTCATATATCACTAATAATGTTTTCAAACTTGGGATTCCTTGAAGAAAATTGATTATGTTTGACCATCATAAGTTTAACAGACAAAACATAAATTCAAAACATTAATCTTATTTCATTGAGATTAGGTTTCTGATTCTAGAAATGTCCAAAAGCATCAAAAGGAATTAATGCTTTATGTCTTTTTCTCTACTAAATAAAGTTAACCTCATATGTGCAAGCCAAACCCAAGAGCAGCTACTGGATGTAAATCAGCCAACTACCAGCTGTTAACCAGTTTCATGTCTTGTCCTCGATTATGAATTTCACATGTAGTGAAAAAGAAACTCACTTCAGTAAGCAGCTGATCTTGCTTAGTTGTCTATGAATTAGGTAAGAGAAGGAATTTCTTCTTCAAACATATCTACGTTCACTGCAGCTTCCTGTGCCTTATTAGCACAGCTCAAACTGCTCCAAGGTTAAATCCACATAAAAAAACCAAAGCCAACTTCAATCAAAAAAAAACCACAATGAACAATTGCTCCCTTTTTATGATAAAAGTATTCCTAGTGAACCCTGTAGCACACTGCTTCAAATTAAAATACTTGGTATCTGCAAAGTGTTGGCTAGAAAGCAGCACAATCATGTCACTGACAATTCATGAAAGGACCCTATTATTTATCTATAAAGAAAGCTATGTTTTGAAACAAACAAAAAAAAATCTGACAGAATACATGTTAAATGTAAAATGCTCAAATTACTTCCTTCTGTGGATAGCTATTTCTCAAGTTAATTCAGAAGAAAATACATGCCACATAGAGAGTAATGCTTTACCATTGTGTCTTAGAAGAATCACATAAGGGACTCCATTTTCTTATCAACTGTGTAAATATTCAAATAAAATGCATTCTGTTTCAGGAAAGCACAACTTGTCCCAGAGTCATAGCAGTGGTTTATTACTGCTACCCACAGACATCTACATTTCATTCTACATACTATGGTAAATTTTCTGATTTATTAAAGAAAATCCTCATCAAATCACCAAACTATTTATTCTTTCAAAGGAGGCGCACCTTTACCACTTTTCTGTTAAAAAGCAGTAGTTCAGCTGATGAGGATGTTACCTAAAACACATCACCAACTAAAGTATCAAAACAAGTCTGTTAGCTTTACCAACCAAATCATGACTAACTGCCTGTAACATAAATCCACTACTTACATTAAAAGGCTATTGTCAGCATTGGCCTCAGCAACAAAAACTCCACAGTTCACATTAAGAAATATACAGTCAAACATAAAAACATTGATCTTCCTTACACTGTTCATACAACATGCAGGCATGACTTGAATATGTCTGCATGTGTAATAATAGTGCATTCTAAAGGGCTACAGAATGGTTACTATTTTTCCTTTTACAGTGATCCAATGAAACAGAATTAATATTCTAAGTCTTAATCACACAAATAACTTACTTAGCCCATTTAAATTTCTCTTCCTCTGAACTTCCTTGGTTTCACAACACATTCAAATTTGGTTTGTCATGTTATTAGCTATGTGCTTATTCTGAATCCCTTACCTCATACTTGCTCCAAAATCTACTTGCTAATTTTAGATGCTGTTAAAAGGAAATAGACCCTTCCACATACCACCACTTTAATCCACCGATCACCTGGATATCAATTCTACACATTCCTGAGCTATTTCATAGCTCTTCTGTTTTGAGAACAGTAATGTTCTGCCCAACCTAATTTGTCTTTACTATATTATAAGGCAATAATGATAATAAAAACTACAGAACAAAGTTCCTGTAACATATTCTTTGATGAAGACTGATAGGTGATCACTCACATATCCCTTCTGCTACTGATCAAGACCAGTCTACTTAAATTTCCAGTTTGTATGAGATAAAAATCTAATAAACCTCAAATACATATTTTGTTGCCAAGACTTGAAAACACAAACTGAAATAACTGAAAAGAGCGTATGTTCATATAGCAGAATTCAGGAAAAAAAATCATCCCATTTTAAAGCTTTTTTAATGAAGAAGCATGTTATATTCTCAGGAATCTGGAGTTAGTATACTCCTTGTTGCACTATCTATCCATCTGTGAATAAAAACTGTCAAATCTGATCAATATGAAAGCCAATATATAATCTGCACATATTCCCAGTGTCTACTGCATTGCCTGTTATCTAGGTAAAATAACGAAGCATACTATTCCTATTGAATGCGCATTAAATATAATTTCAAGAACACTGAAAATTTCATGAAAAATGGCTCTATTTTTATTAAATTACTAGCCATACAACTGATATTGTTTAAACACATACTATGAATAGAAGTGATAATTAGGCATGGAACTTTCTTCTGACATTTCCACAAGTGCCATAAAAACAGTATAAACAGCTAATGAAATATAGGTTATCCTGAAATGGATAGGAAACATGCACAGAAACGCAAGATGATTTGAACCACAAAGTTAAAAAAATTTTTAGCTTTCAGAATCTGCCATGCAGCAACACTCTCCTGACAGCATGACCTTAATTTGAATTATTGATGATGTACAGAATTAGCATGACATTACATTAGAAAGATGATTTAATGCCCAAATATATCTGACATTTGTTTCAAGTGTAAGTAGGTTAAAGTAAAAAGTACTTTAAAAATATATTTAAAGGAACTGGTAAATCAACGGGACTGTGAGGATGAAAAACAGTGCTTAACTGCACTTGATTACTAATCTAACAAATGATTTTTTTTAGCAGACCAGATGCTTTTCTTAAGAAGCAGGAGAATAAAGTTTTCAATGAGCTGACACTTAAAAGTCTAATTAGCACAAGCCGTTCTGAAGAGAGTCACGGATGACTTCCAGGAAAAACAAGTCTTGTCAGTGAATCAGCAGCTCTTAGCATGGCAGTAATCAAAACACCACAGTTAACAGAGGAATCTCAGATGCAAAAAGAAAGCCCTGGGAATATTTATTTTTCTCTTCTAAAGTGAGAGATATCGACAATGAAGATAAATATACTGATAAGTGATGTGTATCTATGCAAATACAAATCAATGCAAGACATCAGAAAAAAGAATGGGATAAACCCAAATTAGCTCCTTTGCATTTTACCCAATCATATCTTAAATTTAATTCACGTCTTCTATTAGTTTATAATTTATGTACATCATAGAAAATCCAACACTTCCAGAAAAATATATTATCAGTAAATATATTAACTGATACATAGTAATTAGTATGTGGGTTTATGTTTCAGAATAGACTATTAAACTTACACTTTTGCTTTGAAACAAACTGCTGCACTTTGATCTGTACAGCTGGGAAAAAGTCTAAAAATGGAAAGGGCATATGTATGTCCTTATGCAAAAATAAATTCTGAATGTGTGCTTGTACAGTTTTACATCCTTAGCTCTCGCACCTTCTGAAGAGTCCGCAGACAGCTAAGTAGTTATTACAGGGATGGCAGAACTGCTGGAAGATACTAATTTTTTTCAAAAATGCGGCCCACATGGAAAACACTTCTCCCATGATCAACAGACAGACAAGACAAGTGAATTTTAACCACTGTCCATTCCTGCCCTTTGCTGAAATGTCATGTATGGATCTTGGAAGCTAAAGTTGCATCTATACTGTCATCTTTAATGGTCACCAAAGTGCTTATTCTCTGAATTTGGATATTCCTTCTTAAGCTTCACCAGTTTGGGTCCATAACATGTGTTGGCAAATGGCTGCAGAGTGTAATTGTGCACAACAGTACATATTTCTTGTTTTATGAAGATTGTATGGGGATTGTATGTCTAACTCAAAGACAAAGCTCTATTTATCTATTCAAAACCATTTTTTCCTAGGAGCTATTGGAGACAGTCCAGCAGAGGGCCACAATGATGATTAGGAGCATCTCTCTAATGAAGAGAGACTGAGAGAGATGTGCCTGTTTAGTCTCGAGAAAAGAAGACAGACAGGGTATCTTCCCCTCAAAGGCAGGTGCCAGACTCTTTTCAGTAATGCCCAGCAACAGGACAAGGAGTAATGGCTAGAAACTAAAAGACATGAAGTTCCACCTCAACATGATGAAGAAATTATTTACACAGAGGATGGCAGAGACTGGAAGGTGGGGTCTCCCTCCCTGGAGACATTCAAAGCCCACCTGGATGCCCTCCTGTGCAACTTGACCTAGGACACCCCTCCTTGGGAGCAGAGTTGCACTAGATGAGCTCCAGAGGTCCCTTCCAACCATAACAACTCTGTGATTCTGTCATTTTCACAGAACTGTCCACTATCATTCTCTGATCTCTTTCCTCAGTGGTAACAAAGCCCATGATCTCACATATATAAGCTAAAGACTGATTTTTTTTTCTTAATATGCATTTCTCTGTAGTTGTCAGTACTTCATCTTCTCTTTCACTCCCTTTTCAGTATCATGGTGTCCGTCAACAATTCTTCTTGTCAGCTTTATACTGAACTATCCAGAAGGCTCAAACCATGTGAAAGCATACACAGGCCACCACTGTTCCAAATACTTTGTGAAACAAAGCTCTGAATTCAAGGATACCTTCTTCTAGTGTAAAAACTGACAAATAATTCCCATGTCTTGTTTTTTAACTTCTAAAGGAAAAGACTTAGAGCAATAGTACAGTGTACTGTCATCGCTAAGTACTGCTAGTATACTTTTTAAATCTTTAGACTTTTTTTTTTAAAGGCAACATCACCAAGTGGAAAACTTGTCCATAAAAACATTCATGAACAGCAAAAGACTCAGACAGAAAACTACATACTGTAAAATGAGAAGAAAAATGTCAGAAATTGAGAAAGGAAAAGTCACAACTTCTTTTTCCCTTCATTTAACCTTGTTTTACACCTGTGATCTAGAAAGAGAAAAAACCTCCAAAATTTTATTAGCTTGTATATAATAGGTGCTGAAGAGGTTCTAACTCATTCTGCTCAGAATAAAATATGAAAAATTTATGGAGATTATGGAAAATGTATGGAGAAATATGCAATAAATATTTTCTTTGCCTCATATTTTCTCATACTATTAATATGAAAGAAAACCCAAATGTAACCTTTCTAAGAAATAACTCAATCTTCTAAGAAATTGAACTAGTTTGATCCATTACTTTAACTTCCTCATGGCATGATTTTTATGAACACTTTTTCTAGATGTTTGTTTTACATGGCATAGAAAATTATTAGGAATCTTGATCCACATTTATAAATTGAACTTTTGGACAGAGGTAGAAAAGTTTATTTTTAGGACTTACAGAATAAAGACTTTCAGTCCTTAAATTGCATGGGTAAATTGTAAGAGTGCCTTATGAAAGCTTCATGGAACTCTGCTGTATACAATCAAATAAGATGTGACTTTTAAAAGGAGACACCTCACTGCTCTGGCAACAAAACTGAATGGGGCTTTCCAAGAAAAGGAAAAACTTGTTGCTTAAAAAGCCAGAAACAGGTTTCAAGCCATTTCAGAACAGCTCTCACCAAATACATGCATAAACAAATTACCTTGAGGATATGCTTTTCAGTGATTCATTGGACAGATACGACAGATGCACAATTTACTCTGAATGAGTACCACATGCCTCAGGTCACGAGCTGGGCCTGCCTCCTACTGTAAAATTCTGTTTCTGTACACTGACAAAAGCCTTTGTTACTCTACAGACGAGACGGTGAGATGATGACAATGAATACTGTGCTACACCACAGGAAGTAATTTTAACAATTTAAACTTGCTTTCTATGTTTTCCAACTTGTTTTGCAGTTACATTTGCTTTAAAGGTGGGCAATGCCACAATGTTCTTTTGCAGTCTTTCAGGCCGTATTTGTAGCTTTCTCAATCAACCGCTTCTGAAGCTCACTTTTTTTTTTCCTGGGGCCAAAATGAACAGTGTGAACTAGTTTTCATGATATCTAAAAATATGGCACTTCTGATCCTGTGATCAGCTGTAGTGAAACACCAATGAGAATTTGCTATTTACATAGAAGTTTTTATCATTGTCCATTACTGTCTTGTATGTACAGCATATATACACAGCATCAAAAACCCCATTAGGAAGAAATACCTTCTAAAATTTATGTTAGATGGAAAAAATAGAGCTTGAATTATGCTTTTCTTTCATAGAGTGAGCCCTAATCCAGACACTAAGGAAAGACTACTATAAATGGTACATCACAATGACTTGGAAATACATAAACCAAGCATACTTTCCCTTTTTACTTCTTGACCAGAAGTGACCAAATACATCACTACTCCAGACCAGCACCTACAGTTGTATAGTGCTACAAGGTACACATGATATGAAGGCTGTGTCTATTAATTTGACTAATTTTCCCTACATTTCTGTGTAAACAAATACACACTATTCTTTTCCCACTCTTTTTATCTTTAATTAGTCCATCTTTAATTTTTCTTATCCACAACTGCTTTTCTTAAATAAACCTGTTTATCAAAAAAAAACACCCCTTTTGATTTCTGATCAATAAACCCATAAAACATGAGATAGGGAAGGGTGATGTGCCTATGACTGAGCAAAGAATGTAGGAACAGACAGACCACACCTATTGCAAAGAAAACTCAACTTAACACAGGAGGGATCAGAAAGTTAGTTTTAGATAAATGTCTCTATCAGTTCACTGGATTAACTGCTTGTGTAAATGTTTATTCCTGAGTTAATCAAAAGAGCGTAAATGGCTTCTTGAATTACCCAGCCCAGCAATGGTTAAGTACATATGTGGCTCAGCCCCGCAGAGGGCACAAAACTGAACAGACAAAATGAATTTTGAAAAGATCAATGGGCTGGAGCTGGCTTTAACTCACATATTCCTTCCTAGCACCTGCTAATGTCCAGCACCATGACTGAGCATACGAAGACCAGTAGTGAGAATCAGATTTGTTTCTGTGATCCCACTCTACATCACAATGGCTATAGTTGCCTGATTTCAGTGTATTGCCTCTGCTAAATCAAAATCCCACATAACATCAAATGTCTTCAGGGAAGTAAATTTTGTTTTAAACATTAAACCCTCCTCACATGGAATACCTAATAGAGCCTGGTCAAAGAATTCTGACCCTTTTGCATTTCATTGCTCCCTACAGAGAATATTCTCTCAAAAGATGGAAGAAAAATTAATTCTGATCCATACAATACCCATACAGAAATAGCCTTTTCTAAAATACATTTTCCCTATTGCTTTCTGTTTGAGTCTAGTTCTATTCAGTTGCTGGCAACTAATCTCATGTCAGAGCATATAGTAGCTCTTGAAACTGTCAGGAAGCATGTAGGACCACTGTGAACATCTGGAATACGTAAGTGGCTATCTGTGTTTAATAACGCTACAATAAAGCTTGAGGGTAGAGGGATTCTTGAAAGTGGAAATTCTCTGTGAAGTTCTTAAAAGGGACAAATTAATCTTCAGATAATTTAAAAATAAATGTCCCATTGTGAAAACGGGTAACAGGAGAAAAGTGTTATCAGGCCTATATTTTTCCTTCTAGAACATTTTTTTTAGAAATAAACCACCTGATTCTTGGCAACAAATCTTCAGTGCTTAAACAGCGTGATTACTATTGGATGGCTCATATCTGGTATTTGTCCATTCAAAAATCTGTAAGAATTGGATGGCATAGATTTCCTGGGACAAGTATTTAAAAATAGTGAACTTTCACAGAAAGAAAAACAAAATTCATTTTCTAGCCCAGTATAGATACTTTGTGCAAAATGCTTTATGGACTTGCAAACTGAAGCTTCTTCTAGGGTATGACTTTAAATGGGAAAGTAGGAATAACAGATTCTAATCTGAATTCAAAGGGAGGTTTGTTTGCCAAGAACACCATCATATAAGAAATCACAATATGAATACTTGCTAGCATTAACAAAAACTGATCTCATTTAGTGAAGATAAATCTTTCTAAAAATTTATTATAGCTTTCCTATCAAATACTCCCTTCCTGTTGCCAATTGTTTAAATTACCTATTTTTTTTTACATGTAACCATATATTTTAAACATACATTTATAAAAATAACATAAAAAGCAAAGATTGATCAATTAAAATTATTTTAAATGTCTGGAATACATTAAAACAACCCAACATTTTCTTCTGAAGTATTTTTTTTAAAAGCCTCATCATTTAATGTCAAGGACACTAGCCCAAGGGAATAGGAAGCAGAGTGCACAGAAACAGCATGTTTATGAAAACACTAATGTAAGGACAGATTCAGACTTCCAGGGGAACTACGTAGGCAACACACAATTTACCCTAAAATTTACCCTAGTTTTCAAGATCAAGTTTGAGATAGCCTCTGTTTTCTAGACGGGAGTTTTACATCATTTCTGTAACCTCAAAAAAAAAAAAAAAAAAGTGCTGACCTTAACAGTTGAATGCATATGCCATTTTAAGAATATTTAATATTTTTTGTTATTTGTTGAAAAAAAAATTGAAAATACCTATTGCACTCCTATTTTAATGCAAATGCTGTATTTTTAAAACTGTCTCTTGTCACTGATTCTACTTCTGAGAAAATCTGATTCTGCCCATAAGACATGTGATGACTAGATGTTATCCTGGAATATAAGATGGTCCAATTAGTTGTCAGAACTGCTTCCACTTCTGTGAAGAGTGGGTTCACTTTAAGATACCTTAAAATATTATAAGCCTGTAATTCTGTACACATGGATGAAAATATATTAATACCACAGAGTAAAATATATAGTAGAGGTAATTAGGAACTACACTACTATATCTAAATACTGAAAATATGTTCACCCAGGTGTTATCTCTCTTCTTGCTTCCCTGACATCTGAATTTCATTTCTCACATTCATAACATGTGCAGCTGCTAAAATTACCCCCATGTTCTGTACATCTACACACTCTGCAATGCCTTTGAATTCACCTCCTGTCTCATACCATCAAATAATTTTTTCCCCAAATATGCTTCCAAGCCTTGTGTAACATCAATTTCCCTTATCAATCTGATCTGCTCATAATATACCACTGATGCTTTTCCTGATGTTACAAAGATTTTAGCCTTGATACCCTATTAAGCTGATTCCCCTGTAATTTAGTTTTTGGTGCCTTATTCCCAGAAAATGGTTGGTACCATCCCCTATACAACAAATCAATGTGAAATCACTCATGAGACTCATTTTCATTCTAACATACATTCTTTAAACCTATTTTTGTTTCTGCAACGAAATATGAGGAAAACAAGAGTGTCCTGATTTCTTCTGCAATTTATTTTATTATACCTATGCTATGGAAATGACACTGTGTGATAGAAAGATATAATTGCTCCTTGACAAACAAGGCTTCAGCACAGTAAAGCATTTCCTCATTTTCTGCAACCTGGGTGATTCATGTAAAACATTTCTCATGTTTCTATGATATAATCAAGTTCAAAGTGATATGAAAGTAATTATTTTACTGTTGCTAGGATGCCAGTTGAAGAAAGTATTTAGGAAATTTTTTTTCCATATTTTAAAGCATGGTGTAACCTCCTCTTTAGTTTATGTGAGACAAGGGGAAGCTAAGAGGATTAAAGGGGCATTCACCTGGGTTTTGTTTTTACAATAATGTATTACTCTATGGCCAAAGTTTTGTCATTTGTGACTGTTAAGATTTTTCTGTGAAGAAATTATCTTTTGTTTCACTAAGAGAAAGATACACTAAGAGAAAATGACTGATCTTGGAATTGCTTATAGAGGACACATCTAAGAAATGCAAATTAAATAGCTAGTTGTTCCTTTACACAGAAAACACTGACTAGATGTGGATGCATAGATTAGCTACTGCCTTTTGATAAATGAAAACAAAGGAAAACTTATCTTGAGAATAGTCTTCCATCACACTCTTTTCAGATAAAATTATTTGATTTAAAATTACTATTGTTATTTGCAAGTGTTCATCCTGTATTTCATCCACATTGGTATAACTAAGGATATATTGTTTCATTAGCACACATGACGAAAGTGATTTTGCTGCCTAAGAGTCAGCGTAAACGGAGCAGTAGCACAACCTGATGAGTTTCTTCAAGACCGTATGTTCTTGTAAACTATTTCCAGTTCATAAATTCTGTGAGTTTGTTGGGATGATTCTCAAGATGTTTGAATTCAAGGAAAAGCAGCTGAAAAGAATGAGAGTATCAGAACTTTCTTCCTCCAGGGCACCTATTATCCAAAATAACTTTTGCAAAGTCTCCAGAAAGCAAGGTAATCCAGTACTAGAATAGACTCCTTTATCTCTCACATATAGCACTAGTCCCCACTTCAGCAAGCCAAATAATGGACAACTTGATGTTTTATTCAGGGCAGGGTATCAAAATCCTGAGAACATAAGAACTCCAGTAGAGACTCAGAAACAGAAAAGAACATGTTGCTATTTAAATGTCACAAAAGGGAGCTATGAAATGGATTCAAACAGAAAAGCTTCCCAAAGGCACTTAAATGAAGAGTGAGACTTGGCCCTGTCCCTCTGTTCCTTTCTGCTGGCTTTTTTCCTTGTATTTTGACAAGTTAGATGCAGTTGTATAGATAATCTGCAGTTCTCTCTAAAAATATGAAGCTCTTTTTGTTTCCTCCTCAGTAGAAGGACCAATGTACTGCTATTGATCCCAGTCTTCAAAATCAAGGGAAAAAATGCATTTTTTACAATCTAATTCCATTACACTCATAGTTTTTTTCCCATTATATAGGTACAGGACACAGTAACTGATACATTAGTCACAAGGTTAATTAGTCACAAGACCTGTCTCTCTTGTTCTGAAAACTCTTCCATAAAAAAGAGTACCATTTTCCCATGCAAAACATTATACAAGGTTGACTATTCATACATAAATTTGCAAATGTTTCTTTTGAAAGGATAAAAATACTATACACAAGCTTATCTACCAAGAGCTAAACACAAGACTAATACTAGCAAAACCAGATTACACAGTGGTACTACAGCACACAGAGTAAATGATTATTGATGCATGATTGTTTACAGCTGCCAACCCACATGATTTAATTAAGAATATACACAAGATTCATCTAAATATTTTTCACATAAAAACAACCTATAAAAGATGAGTAGTGAAGTTGTAAAATCCAGGAGACAATGAAACATATTTTTAAGTGCTCACAGCTGCTTGGATCTGATTCAGTTTTTCAACAATTTGGATGAATAAAGTGACACAGAACATAATTCACTGTTTAATGCAGTGGGAGGGTTGCTAAATCACTCACTCCTTTATCTCTTTCGATCTGAATAGCCAAAATGGTAAATTTTCTCCTAGAGAAAGAATTTTTCCCTATGCTTAGTTAAGCCATGCCCACTTCTGTCCTCTGCTTTGTGTCTCAGCACCCCTCTGCATCTTTGGCATGAGCATCTCCTGCATACTGTGGCAGTATTGCTCTGAGGTTTCACTGATTTTTCACTTTTGAATCTGATATGCCTAACTGAAGGATTCATATATGAAGTTAGAAAGTACATCCTATTCACAAGGCTAACACAAATTATTTTGATCGTTAACTTGCAATTTCCTTATGTTTTCTTTAACACGTAGGAAATATGCACTATTATAATATTAGAGATCCTTTTGTCCTTACTTTGAAATGCCTTTTTCTGATAGACACAGAAGTTTTGCCCATGAAAGAAATTGAAGTTCCAGGTCAAAATGTAAATATTCTAAATGCTATTAAGTGCAATGTTAACATTCTTACACATACTAAGCTCTTTCTATATTTTAAATGTCTTTAACTACAGGATTTTAAATACATTGGCTATGTTGCAACCAAACACAGAAAACAATACAAAATAAAATAAAAAATGTAGCTAGTGAAGAACTAGTATAATCTGTAGAAAATGACAAAGTTTTACTGTATTTTCACAGAAACTAATATGAAATTACAAGGATCTATGGATGTTATTGCAGCACATTACAGGACCACTTACTCAAGTTAAGAACCAAATTCAGACACTGAGCTTGCAGCTGAATCTGTTGGGTTTTAAATGTATGCTAAGGATAATCATTACATGCCACCTAAATGAAAAAGACCACAATTAAATGTATCTGAACTGGAATGTGCAACAAGAATTATAGATGTGTGCAATCTAATAGTTATTATTACAACATAAGAAAAAATAATTGGTAATCTCAGAGATCTTTCAAAATAACCATAATATTTGAAGGAGCTTATTTCTTTAGTAACTGAGAAGTTATTGCATCTTTAATACTATCTTAACTATAATGTATATTTTTAACTATTACACAAATAAATAATAATAAGGACAATCGTAAGTATCAACACTATCAACAATACACAAAAGTATCATGCACATCAGATGAGCAATGTGTTTCATTCACAAAAAATATTCCTTGAACCAGAACATCCAGAGGCTAATGAAAGTTCAATACAGAATGCCATAGATTTTCTCAGCTCTACCTAAAATTTACAGATTTCATTGTAAACTTTCAAAACTGGATGCAGACATGAAAATTAACTTTCTCATCTTCCTAAACTCACTCAAAGTCCCTACTGCTTCCTAAAACAGACTGTTTGTTAACACATACTTAGTAAGAAAGCAGTAAGTGACCTCTGTATTATAATCTGAAAAACAAAGTATTTTTTCCTGTTACTTTCAGCTCTCTAAATGCATTAGCTAACTACTTCAAAGTAAAATAACATAAAATAAAGAAAATGGAGTTGCCCGAAGCAGTAACTCCTTGATCAATTGTTTAAGGAGGAAAAGACTTGGTTTTTAAATATGGTAAGCATTAGTAATTAAAAGCTCAGTGATTATGAAATTGCCATCAAGAGTCCATTCAGAGAGATTTATTCTGTGTTACCCTACTACTGTTGAAATTAATTAAGCTTTAAACACTTTAAATAAAACACTGAAAAATAAAACAATATGTTGTAATGTAACCTAGTTATTTTGTGTCTGAGTTACAACACAGTTTGAAAACAAAGGTTAGTATGTTTTGATGTGAAAATTTATCTCTCTGGTCTCACTGGAGCTTTCCATTTAGTCCAACATTAAAGAAGAGGCAAGGTAAGATGGGACTGTATCTTTACAGAGTTTTGCTGGAAACATGAAGTTCAATAATTTTTAGACCTGAATTTAATTAAAGAAAAATAAAGTTGAGGCTTGTAATAGCAATGTCTGGATTTGATGATTGAGCACAAGTATTGTAGTCCTATGTTCTACTTTCCCAAGGAACTGCACCAAGCACGCATAATTCATTTGATATTTTATGACAGGACATTGGCTAAATTCTGTTTATTTATTTTGCTTTGGTTACATTTTTCTTACATTTATTGGAAATCGCATCTAATTAGGTTATGTTTTACTGTACTTATATGTAACTCACTGAAAGAAGCAAATTTTATTCTTCAGGTTCTAGAGGTCATTTTCCTGATGATTTAAAAAAAATCTTGTGTATTAAAGGCATTTACATAATACACTGGACTATCATATGAATATCACTTCCTAGGAAATTTTTGCAGTTCTGCAGGAGAAAAATAAATGTTCAGAAGCCACATGTGAAAAATGTAGCTACTGAGGTACTGACTACACATCTGAGCTCCAGTACTTTTTTCAGAAAAAAACCAAAATTCATGAAGTGACATTGAGTGAGATCTCTATGGCCAGCTTTTTCACAAAAGCACTTAAAAGATGGCCCTGCTCCCATTACATGAAGTGTTCCTCTATATGCAGGTCAGTGAATTTATTATCATGATCTTGTTGCAAAAGAACATGTTGTAGGAATGCAAAATTGTATGTCTTGTAAAGTTATGTGAATGGCTTAGATTAGGTTACACTTTGGAAATCTCTGTAGGAAACCTACAGGAGATTAAATGGTGAGCCCAGTTCTCTGGGCAATCTTATGGAAAAAAAAGGTATGTTCAGAGTATCTTTTGTCAGTGGGGCAAATAAATTCACAGAGCAAAACCTGAAATCTTACAGTGCTCTTGTAAAGTTTGATTTTGCAAATTTTGTGTAACAGCAAGCTTGAAGATATGTCAGAGAACACTTCTGACCTAGGAAATTTAACAGACTGTAGCTATGCCTTCACTGGGAGAAACTTGCTGTAGCTGTTTCTCATCACCCAATCTGTCCATTCAGCTGCTCTCCCCCTACTCTGAATTCCTCACGGCACCCAGCTCAGTGACACAACAGAACAAAGAAAATAATTTACACTAATGATGAACATCAGAAAAAATTGTTGGTCACAGTGGTCAGCCAGAGGGCACGGTGGGTAACCTCAGTAACCTCAGTCAACAGATTTTTAAATGGTAATCTCAAATGGTATTTACTTACTTAAAACATTTTTCACCAATATCCAACTGGACTGAGTGCAGTGCTGAAATGATCAAAAACCCAGATGTATGCAAACACCTTACAAAACTCATCTTTTTACCCTCTACTGGTTTCATCCTCTTACATTTCCTTCTACAAGGCTGACAGAACTACTGTGTAGTAGTAGCCCTTTGCTTAGCACAGGGCAGGACCTATACACAGGCTCTACACTTCATGCTATGTAGAAGCAGTTCTGGCCCACCCCCAACTTTCAGTTTTATATGTTCTGTGGAAAAATCTGTTCCCAAACTTTAGGACACACCATAAATGACAGGTTTCAGGATTTGCCTTCACTGAGCAGAAACCTCTCTTGCCCCCTCCAACTGACACCACCTCACCCTACAATGTTAATTTGGAACTGCATTTGGAAGAGCATTTCTTCCATATTTGTGCCTCATAAAAAGAGAAGAAACAAGGAAACAAAAAGAAAACTAGAAGGAAGTCTATCACTGCTGACATGGCTTCTGTTCTGCAGCCCATGGGTACCTGAACTAGCTTTAAATTAGCAGCATCAAGGGCCTGCAGGAGTCTAGACACAGCAGTACACAGCTCAGTATGAAGGAGTTCACTCTGATTCTTAGAAAACTCTTACTGTTTGGTCAGGCTAAGGGCAGCTACACAAGATGACAATAGAGGGATTTTCTGAATAAGAGGAGGGACACCAGATGGATGGATTCAGATGAAGAATACAGGGAAACAGACTTAAGTTTACTTCTGCTGTGCTGCTGCCTGTGTCCTGTGCAAGTTCTTTGGCTGCTTGTTCACTGGTAATCAGCCCTAAGCATTCAGCTTCAGTATTTCCAGAATTAACCCTCACTGGACACGGACAGTATGCCCAATTCCCTATTTCTGGAGTATCTCTTAACATGTAGGGCTGGTTGAAACCACTGTCCCTAGGGACAAAGTTTGGAGGAAAAGTACAAGTCCTTTGTATTAAAGATTAACAACTTTTATAGTAGAAAAGAAAAGTAAATAAATCTATCTTTGGCATTTTGCAAAGTTGGATGGAAGATGTATTCTTTCACTTCATTTTGGTTTGTAGTCTTTATTATGTAGATGTTTGTACAGTTCCTTACCAGTGATCATTTGTATCCATGCTATTTAGATCCTTTGCAATAGTACAAAGACTTGATGGTGCCTTAATTTTCTGCTATTGTTTTTGTCTATGTAACTCTAGCTGTTATCAAACTTAGAATTTTTTAATATACTATATTTCTACCAACCCCTAAAAACAATCTGATAAGAGTTGTTAAGGGAATTCTGTTTAGAGATTGCAATGTCACTATTTTATTGGAAAATGCTTTCTAACAAACAGTTTAGATGGAAACATGTGCTCTTACAGCTGCTGTTTTAACTGCAAATGGTATCTAAAGATACAGGATCAAATGACACAGTATCCAGTTTTAAAAATAATACTACTTCTTAAGGAAACCCTGCTCTTTTGGATATCATAATTTGCCCAAAAATTGGATTTGTTACCCAGTGTGCAACAAGCCAACAATTACATACTTAAGAGAGACATTGGTTATTTATTTCAGAGCTGTGCAAGCCTGGGTGCTCGGTGGCATTCCCCAAATAAAGCACAACCACCGGACTTTTCCATGCCATTATTCATATACAAAAATTCAGAGTTAGTAACTTCCAAAATACCGCCCCTCCATTAGTAGTTAGTAAATTTCCATACAAGTTACATAACCCCAGATAACTTTCATGTATGCAAAGGGGAAGCATCTTCACGCCTGGGTTCGTTTTGACCTGTAAGTGTGATTTTTAGCATTATAATAATCACAGTTCAGCTACAGGATACATGGACCTCGACTGTTTTGCCAAGTTAGCAATGTGTACACAGACATACATTAACATCTTGATTTACTGCATCCTTAAAGCTTGTTAATTTCCGCATGTCCTTGACTAGGGAATGCTAGATGCTCCTAGTTCCACTGATTAGGTCTCCTTTCTTGCTGATTAGGCTTGAGCAGAGACCTGACACCAAAGAATATCTTGATTTAGGATATCTTGACATATTCCACATTTTACAACAGTAACATACAAAATATTGTCTGAAAACAGCATTTAATTACCTTCTCTCCAAGAGACCATAATTAGAACACTGTAGTACCTGCAGTACTCTGAGATCAATGAAGTGATGAAAACCTTGTCCTTCATAAAGCATAAGAAAGGCTCCATTTACTATACCTGAAATATTCTATCACTTGGTAATTTTTACCAGGACTAAGAGTATAAGCATGTTTGTACAGAACAATATAGGCATGTCAGTAGGAAATTTATTTTTAAAAAAAGCTTCTCCCTGATGCAGTAAGAAGATATTATTGAAAAAATCAGCTGATGTCACTATTTAAGGCAAAAGTTAACTTCAAAATGACTCATAATTCTAACATGTGAGGTCAAATAGAACTCAATTTATACTTGCTGAGACAATTTCTGACCTTCCTTTGACACAGGCATGTTTTTTCACTGAGTGCAGTAAAAGGCCTATGGTAACTGAATCTGGTACTACTATTTTTTGTTTTCCATTTTGTTGAATCAGTGCTACTAGGACATTTTACTGGCTCTCATAAATCTTTCAAAACATTTTAAAGAGCAGGTGTTGTACACCTGTAGATTTTAACAAGGGATGAGAGAAATATTACCTGAAGAATCATAGAGTGTAAGACAAGGTATAATACAAGGATACAGGTGTTCAGTGTCTGATGTATTTGGATTAGTCTATCTTCAAGAAAAACTTTGGAAAAAACCAACTACCAGCAGGAGCTGCAATTAATAATACTCACCACAGGATAGCATTTCTAAAGCAACAGCTCTCAAATAGCAGAACAGAAGATTTTGTCTGCAAATTATTTTCAATTTATACATGTTCTTTGAGGATCAATTTACTTGTAGCTTTACAACTTAAAGTGATACAACAGCATGCCAACATTTCAGATTTTCTTGAAAGCCATGTCATAGGCACTAGAACTGTATAAAATCTAATAGCCTGAACAGAGAGAAATAATATGGCGGGTTCCCTTCCTGATTCTCTAACTTGCTAATTCATTGATCTTGTGCTGGTTATTCAGCCTGCCAGTATTTCCAACTGTGGCAATTATGCTCATTGCTACACCTTTTGAAAGCTATTTTGAGATTAACAACGCTATGCATCCCTGAATACTTTCAGAACCTCTCAAGCATTCCTGCTAGAATGTATCCATCAATCTAACCCACAGCTTTGATGCCAAGAGAGAGCTGCATGGAAGCTACCAACAAAATTTTACAGTTAGTTAAGTAAACAATCACAATTTTTACACAACAGAATTGCATGTTTGTGTTAGGACTTGCTGAGTCATTTTGCTGGCACAAAGAAAGAATGGAAAAGGATGCAGAGGGATGCTAAACCAAGGCAGTGAGCAGGCCCAAAGCAGGGCAATCCCAGAAAGGTCACAGCCTCTCTTAGAAAGCAGTCACTACCTCAGTTTCTGCAGATTAACAGGGCTCCAACGGAACTATTATGACACCCACAGAAGACAAGCATCATTTTACAATCTGCCTATGCCTGTAACATTGCACACTAGGAACTCTCTATTATAGCGTTTACACAGAAGACATCAGCTAGCAGCAGACTACAAATCTAATCCAAAACAAGTATGTCTCAGAGACTAAAAATCTTAATTGTTAAAGTGGAAATGTAGACAAGAGGAACAGAAATTCAAAAGTGCATATACTTGCTTCAAAAAATAGTCTTCCTGTGTTTAGTCGATAGCCTAATTCTTGACAAAATATCTGTTTATTTCCATCAGCTGGTATCAAGCTTTGTGCAATATCCCCCTAATAAGTTGCCTTATGAATCACTACTTATCTCAGTTACTTAAATATGGTAATACCAGAAGATTGACGCATAAGAATAATACAGCATGTTCCGTCCCTTAGTTTACATTTCATTCTGTTACTATGGACTTAATGTTCTGAAAATGGACTATTGATCTTTTTCTTAGATTTTCCAGAAATTCACTGTGACATCTGCACTCATGATGTTGCCTTGTCATCAGCATAAGAAAAAGAACACCACTCCAAATTCCACAAATTCGAAAGATAGTTCCCCCTGACTAAGCTAACAAAGCCTGTTTGGAGGAGAGACACGTCATGATCATAAAACTCAGTTGCTTTCTGGGGGAAAAGAACCTTACAATTACAAACCTAAACCGATTTTTTAATTAGCTAAACTACATTTAATTTGTATATATACATCTTCATATTCTTCCACCCTTGGAAAGGTCCTCTGTTCTAATCACAGTATGCCCCTAATGACTGTTCTGTAAAGCAACATCTGAAGCCTCTCTTTAAGCTACAGAAAATCTCTGAGAATCAGTGGTGGAGAAAAAGTATCTCACTTCTGTGCAGGAATAGGAGACAGAGAGAATACACATGAGCAGAATAGGAGGAAAAACA
>WBMV01002647.1:504205-549694 GCA_013396655.1 Campylorhamphus procurvoides | reverse complement strand
TCCCCCCCCCCCCCAATCAAACAAATAGCCTGTGTCTCACATCTTCATGTACCAGGAGATCTGTTTTTGAAGACAATTCTCTAATGAGACTGCATACATCTGTAGGCTCCCTAAAGCCAAACAGCCTTGTAAAGCTGGAAAAATGCCCATTATCAGAAACTGTATTTGTGTAAAGGTTTAATTATAATGCAAAGTATCCCAGCACCACCTCTATTCTACATAACCTTTGGTCCACAACCGTATAGTACACTCGGGACCTACACATAACCTTACACTGGGCACTTTGGGCACTAATGAAGTGAATGATTCCACCTTACAAAACGAATGGAGAAACCTATTCTAGCTCCTTTCACAATTTCCACTTTTCATTGGACTTCACCCAGAGAAAAAATGTTGGTGCTGCTGTGGGTTTGACGATCAATTTCTTTTAAGAGCCAATCAGAGCAGATAAAAAAGGTTGTTTCTTTAGGCAATATCAAACTATGACCAGTCTGCATGACCAGGAGGACCAGTCCTCCTTTTCCTTCTCTCTTTGATCAAGTATTATTTTATTTTTCTTCTTCCTCTCACCACAGTGCTTAGGATCAGAATATGTAAACATCGACAGAAACAGCAGCCCTGTGACAATAAGCACTTTCCCAACTGGGCAGATTCTGTCAGCCAACCAGAACTGCTTCAGCTCCCTTGCTTGTCCAGAAGTCACTGGTTTTTCCGCTGTAACTTAGTGTCCCCTTTACTTTGGCCTCCATCTGTAGCTGAGAGACAGGAAAAAAAAAAAAAGGGAAGACAAAAGCATGAGTGAACTTTTGGTTTATAACTCACAGCATGAAAGACAGGAATTTGGCAATTTCAGCTTTAGCATCAACACAACTACACTGTCTTTATAGAGTGGAAGATTTTCCATTTTCTCCGTAGTTTATTAGAAATAGCATTGTTGAAACCTGAGATACCAAAGCTTCATACCAAAACACTGTCCAATTTTTTGGTGCCGAGAACACTCAGAACAACGTGAAGAATACCCACCAAGCCACTGCCACCCTTCCCATTCCTTCTCCTGGCCCCCAAAGACACAACACAGATGACAAAGAAAGGACTACACAATAAACTGCACCTGCTAAAGCTTTACTTTTCCAGCTCTAAGACTTATGAACAGAATAAGATAGTCTACTTCAAGTTTCTCTTCTCAATCAAAATATGCAACTCCTATCAAGGATAAAATTTCTAGGGAAAGCAGATCCTCCATTAGGAAACCATCACACCATTCACACATGTGAATACACTCTTAAACATGAAAAAGCTTTTATCTGGGAGGTCAGTTTCTCCTCCAAAGGAGAAATGAAGTGAGTAGAAAAAGACTTTATGCAGCCTCTAAACAATCATGTTAGTGTCCAGTAATATTCCTTTTTTCCCCACTAGCAAAATTCACACACTTCAGTTTCTAGAACTGATACCATAAAGTACTGGAATTTTTGACCTCTTTGTTCCTGACACTGAAGAGAAATAGGGGGAAAAATCTTTCAGATTCCAAAAATACTGCTAACAATAGAATGAGTACTGCCTGCTGCTGCCAAAGTTAATCCCTGTGTTGTGTCTTCTCTCAACTAATTACTACTGCGCATTTTATTTCAGTATAGGGCAGAAATCTGACTTTTAGGTTAAGTGAAAAATAAATAATTAGAAAAATACTATGTGTTCACCTGTGTAAGCTTGCTGCAAGTGAGCAGGCAGAGGTGAGTGAGACAGCGTCGCTGCATGCTGAGCACCTGGCTGTAAACCCTTCAGTAAGTCTGTGGGGAGAAAAAGGAGAGCAAAAGATAAAAAACAAATCTTGAGGAGAAAGGCAGTCTTTGTGAAATAACAAATTCTTATTTTTATAGCGTAGCCATAGTAGCAGGCTAATTTCCACAAATTTCTGAAGATGTATCCCCACAACAAAAACTAAATACCTGATAGCATTCTGATGCTAAAATAAGTGAAGAGAAACAGATCTATTCAGATATGGTTAATCAAAAGTCAGAGCAAGGACCATGCCTCACTATTGGGATGCAACTCTTCATATAATTTCCTTCAGCAGAAAGACCAACAATTTATATGGGTTAAAACCTAAATAATTTATTTTTAAGCAATCAGGAAAACTAAACACCACCTTGGTTGATAGTTCCTCATGAAAGAGATGTTTAATATCTGCAATTACTGAGCTAAGGATATTTTGAGGAATCAGCATATTAAGTCCCTTACTTGTATTGTGACATTTAAGAGGCTTTGAGAGTTTTAAGCTATCCTCCTTTCTAAAGGTAAGGTATTAAAAGTGAACCCAAAAAAGCATGTTCAAAACTAAAAATATACTGTGAATGTAACAGTGAAGTTAAGCTTTTCAAGGTGATTTATAACATTTAGGTAATTACATAAAGAAAGTTTTTACCAGAAAAGAAATCACATTTACTCTCCTGGATTTCAGGATTTTCAAGAACCAAATTTGAGTTTGAGAACTTTAATGCTTCCCTTCTTAATTTCCATTTTAAGGGTGTATCTTTCCTTATGGGACTGTGATAACTAATTCCACTCACTCTGGGTTAGGCTGTGGTGGAAAGCCGCTGAGGTAGATCCCGAGGTGGTTGTCGCTCCAGCTGTGTCTGTCCCAAAGCCAAGCAGCTCCAAGGGAAACTGGAAGGGCACAGTCACAGGAACAAGGCCACCCAGCATCCCAAAAGGAGTTAATGGTGCAGAAGTCACGTTCTGACTGGTTACAGACAGGGGTGATGCCATGAGAGTCAGAGGTGAGGCGTTAGCCAGTAACGATGCTCCTGCTGTTGACTGTACAAAAAAAGCAGTACTTCAAGATTTTTAAAGCTTTGAGTTGATTCTTTAAGGATATAAAAACTTGACTATTCCTTGTTAAGTGTTGCTCTGTTGAGAAGTGTATTAAACTATTAATAAATATCCACTTATTCACCTAGAAGGTGGATAGCGTTCATCTGCTAAGCAAGCACAATTATATCTGATTCAGACATGAGAGTATGGTTTCTCTCTCATGTTTTGCTCATCAACCTTACAGGTAATTTCCTTGATGTCCTTTCTAATTATGCACTGGGTCTGCAGTCAATCTAATGCGATGTCTCCTATTAGATTAATAATAGGAAATTATGAGGTGTTGATCTCAAGTTCTTCAGAAGTACCAATATTACTCTCCCGTCCCCAGATCTGGATCTTAAGAAAATTAACTTTATTTCTTATGAGGTTGTTGAGAGGCAATGATTTCTGAAAATTAAGGTTCATACGTAAGAACCCTCACACTTCAAGAAGTCAGGTTATCAACATGCAGACATACATATGTATGTATCTGTGTATATGCACATGTCAGAGGAAAAGGCAAAGGCAAATAATCTCTTCACTCTAGGTATGTCAAAATGAAGTTAAATTCACTGTAGTTTAAAAATGCAAGATCAGCCAGAACATTCTAGCTACATCATCTCCCAAATGGCAACTGTTCATTGTTTATGCCATCTAGTAAAGTGTAACAAAATAAAAGCCATACAGTTATGCTTTACAATTGTGGATTTGTAAACTGCCTGAAAGCAGAAAAACAACTTTGTAAGGAGCTCTGCCAAGACCTTGCTTACTCTCTCAAAAAGGAGAGAAGTACAGTGGCAAAAAGAGCTACACTGCATGCCTTTAAAAGAGCTGCAGTTCAGATGTTTCTATTTAATTCACATACAATTGTTCATAAAAGGGTTCATTCCAGTCATGTAGATCTGAGTCATTAAGATCCTTAAAGTCTAAGCCAGAGTCTGCTCACAAGTACTAATGGTAGGTAGAGCTTCTGAAGGAAATCACATGTGTACTCTTTGGTTTTGTCTTCTTAAGATGCAACTTTCTATAAAGCTTTAGCAGGTGTAAATTCATATCCTGGTAAACAATTGTGTCAATCAAAAGTGGAAAGGAGGAAAACACTTTTTGTAGATTTACTAGTTAGGAACATCTTTATTACCCCATGAAATCATCTAGTTTGATCTTCAAGTGTAAGCAGACCAGAATATTCTAATGAGCAAGTCAGGTACCATTCTCATCCTCTGACTAACAGCATCTCAGACAGGAATTAAAACCCTGAGGCCTTAAAGGAAAGCAGATTCACTTTTAGTCTTAGTTACCCCTCTTAATACTTTGCGTAAGTCCTTAGTATGTTGTACCTAACAACTAGTCTGTAACTGATGGCCTTGCATGTGGGAATTTTTGATGCTTCAGAAATTATTTTAGCAATACCATACACACTCAGTGCCTCTAGCTGATTTGCCCCTTTCTATATACCAACACACCTTATTTTGCTGTATTATAGCATGGACTCATGTTACCACACACATACCCTTCAGTGCTTTTCAATATCACTACAGCCATAATGTATTTCATTACTGACATGATCAGTGTTTCTAAAAAAAAATTACCTGCCTTTAACTACAGGAAGGTTTGCCAGAATTCATCTCATCATCCAACACAACACTGCTTACCTCCCTTATCCATAATCTTTAAGCACTACTACACCCATTTTCACATTTTCTTCTACAACACAGCAATTGTATTCACTGGATCATGTTGATTGCATCAGGAAGAAACAACTCTCCTCCCACTCCATTTATTGTAGCCTCTTTTGTCTCCTCCAGGCACCTTCCAGAGTACTCAAACTGCACTGTACCTGGTTCAGCTCTTCTCCAGGCCCTATGTGGTACCTCAGGGGCCCTTACACAGCATACAGGTTGTAGATTTTTTTTATTTTTATTCAAAGCACCCAAAGTAAGAGAAGGCTGTTTCAGACCCTGCTAGACATTTAATGACTGTGTTGGTACAGTAGGACAAAAGACCATAGAAGTGTCTTGTAAAAATCATCTTCCTCCTGTTATTCAGATGCATTAATAAAAATTTAATGGCATGGTAAAAAATTATAAAACATTATTAAAAGTTGAGTATACATCACTCCCATGCAACAGCTATGTGCACTGTTCAGAAAAATACACAGCTTTTCATTTGCTGTACAGCAAAAATGTAATTTACAGCAACACTGCTTTTCTTCAGTGAAGACAACTTCAGGATAAAGAGCGATAAAGAGAGAGGAAGGCATCAAATCATCTCAGTAACTCCCAGTAAGAACACACAACTTGGGAAAGCAGGTTGTCTTCTGAGTAAATAATAGATTTGCATGGGTTTTAGGACAGTATTCTGAAAATACTTGTTTTGCTTGACCTGTTTTATCTCTATTGATAGTATAAGCTCTCTCTCAATTTCTATGGCATTTAAATCTATAAATGAGACGTCTCATTCAGTTTGACTAGATCCTACAAAATAAAATATATAATCATAAATACAAAAGAAAGATCCTTACAAATATTACTTCTAAATACAAGTCTTGAATTACACTCAGCCACAAGCAACTTAACTCTAGTTGTGAAGTTAATCATGAAGCCAGACAACAAATGTACCAAGATGCCTTTTTACACAACCACCCTCACAAAGATGTAAATATGCAGGAACACACAAATCCAATAATGGAAGAAAATACGACATCCCCTGAAAATATGGCCACACAAAGCTTACCTTTTCTAGTGCTCTGGAAAAAAAAAGTTAATTCTGTTCCACAATATAGACCAATGAACATTTTGGTGAGGATTTGTTTCACACTGATCCTTGCATTTCACATGAGCTGGAAACACCTGTTCTCTAGTGTGAAATCGCTTCATCAGTATTAGCATTTATGCTTAGGAAAGTACACAAATTAAATTTATGACACATTTCCAAATCAAGGTATTTTAAGAATGTTTACAAAATAAATGTGATAAATATTAACATACAGTTCAAATGTAAACTTGTTAGATGCGTACCTGCACGCTGGCTGCTACAACTGGAGACCCTGAGGCAGAAGATGGTCTGTGTGGAGTTGACAATTGTTTAGTAGCACCCTGTGTTCCACTTCCTGCTCCCCCAGACAGACTAGTCCTACTAGCTCCACTTGAGTTAAGGTTAGTGCCTCTGCTGGCAGGTACATTCATTCCAACTCCACCCAAATTATTTTTACCAACAGTTCCAGAAGGAGAAGAAAGAGCCAGTTTTGAAGAAGCCTGAGGGTTCTTTGCAGGCTGAAGGCCTGAGGTGCGATTAGAGGACAGCAAATTGACTGTGGGAGACTGCCTGCTGATATTTACACCACTGGTCTGTTTATGAAGGGGGTTGTTGCTGGAGTGACTACTCTGGGAAACTAGTGCACTTGAACTGGAAGAACTGGGTGTTGTTGCAGGTCTGGGGGATGAGGTGGACTTGGATGAAAATTTAGGTGATGCATTGGCCTTGGGTGTCACAGAGGGCTTAGATGAAGTGGGCTTGGGAGAGGCAGCAGGTTTGGGAGAGGCAGCCATGGAGAAGGGGGGCTTGAAACCCTGGGAAGAAACTTGTGACACCATAGCCTTGGCTAAATAGTTACTAGAGGTAGAGGTGCTGGATGTTGTCCGAGAAACCAGTGGGTGAGACACTTGAGAGCCACTTCCAGATGAGGGATTAGACAAAGGCAGGCGATATACTACAGACTTATCTTGAGCCTTGATGACTGGTGATGAGCAAGATAGTTTGGGATTACTACTCAATTTCACCACAGGATTGGTCTGTGATTTACTAATAGTTGCTTGTAAAGGAGATACATATTTCTGCTGTACAGCTGAATGCTGGTGCACCTTTGTCACTTGTGATGTTGAGGAAGTACCACCTTGAGGCTCAGAAGATGATACCAAGATATTAGTAGCATCCTTGGTTCTTTGAGAGGTGGAAACAGCTGCTTGGGTCTTAGAGGAAGAAACATGAGTCTGAGAAGAGGAGGAAGCAGATTGGATCTGACTTGACCTCTGCAGTCCTTGCTGAAGTAGTTTGGCTGGCAAAGGCTCTAAGGAAACCTTGGGATTTTGAATTGAAGATCCAGCAATAAGGCCTGAAGAGATACCAGTGTGAACTAAGTCCTGGGGTTTCTTTGGTACTGGCCCTGTGTGACCAGCAATAAGACTTGATGAATGGGATGTTTGAGCGGGTTCTACTTTCTTTGAAGTTGCCAGAGGCAACTTACTCATAATGCTTGCTAGTTTCTCTTCCCTCAGCCCAGGGCGAGGTCTGGATGTTGGTGTGTCTATGGTGGATCCAAGAGGTGATCCCTTGGCACCATTATTGATAACTGCCAGAGCATCGGAAATGGAGTCCAGTGAGGGTGGATGGAAAGAGAGGTCTTCATCCAGTGAGTCATCCAAGCAGATCGTCTCTGGAGCTGGTGTGCAGCTAGAGCTGGCTGGGGTGCAGACAGGTGTGCTGGAACTCAGGACACTAGCACAGCTTGAATTGACTGAAGACATACAGGTCTTCTGCTCTTTTTTCGGACTGGAGTCCTGAGAATGAAGAGATAGGAAAAGTCAGTTTGAATAATCTTTCTGGAATAGATTTAAAGCTGTATTGAGTTTAATATTATTGTTCATTAAATTCAGACAAACCAAAAGTCTACTATTGAAATTTTCGTATTAAGATACCTATGATGTTTGAGTGCTGAGTTCTGTGTATTAATTCAATATTTGTATTTAAAAACCTAGTGCTGTTGCTCTACATAACTACAAGTGCCCCATACAGTGAAGAACAATCAATGCTGTGAAGAACAGAGTAGCTAATCTGATCGCTAAACAAAAATGCTACTGAATTAAGATGACACCTAGTTATGTCTAATGAGAATGTCTATGAACTTACTGTGATATGCTCCCAATCAGTTTTTCCAGTGTTGCCAAATTTATTACAAACCAAAAAACACACACGGAGGACACATTAAAAGATGTGAAACTGTACTGGAACTAGTACCTTTTCATAATAACTTTTCAAAAACATAATACAGTAATGCACCACCAAGACAATAAGCTCCCCTAGCATTCCCTGATGGACACCTTCTGCAAGAATTTTCCTGGATCAGAGGCAGAAACAGGTTGCATTAAATGGTCACATTTGACCACTGAATGAATTCAGATAGCTAAATAGGTATTTACCTTCACTTTGGGTTTAGGGGCCAGAATCACCTTCTTCTTTGCCCTAAAAGAGAAGAGATAGAGGCACTTTAGAAGAAAAAAAAAAAAGGTAAGTAATTTTCATTTTAAGTGTTACCCTGATTACATCCCTGCAAACTAGAAGGATGACTACTGGAGCCCTGCTTTAGTAATATAACATCCTCGAAATAAAAAAATGTGTTAAAATATAGGGAGGAAAGAAAAGAAAAAGTCACACTTTCAAACCATTTTTGGTCATGTATCGCTACTCGCAAAATCAACTTAATTGCTGATATAAACTGACATATCAGGAGAGCTATTTTTTATTTTTTCTGATTTGGAGAAGCTTCAAAATATCGATTAATTTCAGCCTCCGAATGAGTTTGTCTATTTAGCAGAGCTTTGTCTACACTGAAATCACCTAGAATACTAATACAATTTCACTTTATGTTGATGTGTTTGTCCCTTCTGAAGATACTTCCTGTTCTCATTTATTTCAAACCAGATAAAAGCAGTTGCTTCTTCCTCCTACAAAAAAGTGGTTTGTAGCTTGTCAACTGTTAGAAGAGTTGTATCTCACTTGTTTGTTGCAAGAAGTCATTTAACAAACTTACAGGTTTGCTTTTGCAGTGTACATGAACACCACAGCACCAACTGCAGTTATACAAGCAAGGACAGCATTAAGGATTTTTAGTCAGCTTCAACTCAGAAGCTCAGCATTTCACACCTTTTCTCATTTCTGTTTCTTCAAGGGGATCAACAGATTTACATCTTGTAGGTCATTTTTTTTCTCCTTTCCTAAGCAACTAGAAATACACCTGGTTAAAAAAAAACCTTAATGTAAGATGACCATGACTCAGTTTTGCTAATATGTAGAAAAATATCCTATGTTAATCATATTTATCAGAAAGGTTGCAATTTGAATGTTATTCCAAGTCATAAGAATTTATCTGAATTCTGGCTGAATGTGGACAGCTCCCAAGAGGCACAGAGTGTTGTCTGAAAAATGAAGAAGATAAAACCTCACTAAGATACACTGCCTTCTGTGATTACAGAGGTATTTATGAGGAAAAGAAAAAAGTAAGAGGTACTGCAGTCTGAGTTCAATTTCATATGCTGCATGTCAACATTTAGGTACTGGGTAGTGCTCTCAAATACTTTGAGTAAAACACATTAATTCAAGAATTAATATCCCCTTATCTAGCCACTTCATAAGTGAGTTAAAATATAATGCCACAAGAACATTACAGTTATATGCCTCAATTAAAGTATCAAAAACAATAAAAACATCACGGTAAGTATCTTCAAACAACGCCCAAAACACCTCCCTTTCCTCCCCTCAATCCAAAAAAAGGTAGCGTGAAGATGAGAAGATGCTGTGCACTACCTAAAAACCTTAGGAACTTGTCACTATTATACTCACGGAGCAGAAGTGAGGTGATTGTGAACACTTCGGCTTTCTTTAAAAAGCATCCTAAAAGAGGGGTGAGAAAAAGAACAGGAGGTGATTCTTCCATGACAAACGAAGCATAACCACCAAATACACAAGTATCCTTTGATTTTTCAGAACCACCCTTTGATTATCTGTTCCCAGAGTAGCTAGTAAGTAGTTTGTCTGTACTGCTGTCATGATATACATCCAGGCATCCATAAACAGAATGCTATAAGAAATTAGAGTAATTTATGATGACATTCAAAATACCTCAAACAAATGGTCAAACAGAAGTCAACACGAGAGACTATTACTTCCTTCAGCTAGACAGAAGAAATACATTTTGAATTCTTTCTCCTCAAAGGCTAATGAAATATTTGAAACATCAAATAAAGGATTATTGTAAACTCCTCACATTACATGTCCGATACATTAATCATAGGTTTGAGTTTGATTATTAATCTGTTGGGTTTTTTTTAAAGCACAGAGGAAAATATCAGAACACAGTAGCCAAGCTTTTTTCTAACTTTCTTTCAGTACTTTGCACAAGCTATTGTGTACCATTTCTGTGACTTCAATTACACCAGACTTACACATACAACTTTATCACGGAGCCAAGGAATAAGCAAGAACTAGTATGACAAATCTCAGTAGTTCATATACTGTTATTTCAACATTATCAGTTCCAGAGCTGACAATTGGGAAGTGAAAATGATTCCTGACCTGTACCTATCCTACAGCTTGCTATCCAAATGCAGCTATAAATAGACTAATGAAAAGTGGGTCCCCTTCCTTATTTCCAGGTAGGCAAACCAGAATAGAGATTTTCCTACACCACTGCCATCACATTAACACTGACCACATCATGAACAGCTGTCTAAACAAGAGCTTTTACTGCTGATAACACAATCTGTGAAACTGCAATAATAATGAAAAATCCAAGAATCCACAAATCTTATATCATCTGGTAAGAAAACACTGACATTCTCTCACTACAGCTCAGATGCCACATCCAGCTCCATTTTCACATTTTCTTCACCATACTAACCTCCCAATCTCCCTGCCAGAGACTACTGAATGCCTACAAAGAACATCATGGAGCAAAAATAACATCTCATCACTACATGTTCAATGTGCCACCTTCTGACCTACACAGCTTCTCCAAAACACTTCCTAACCTCCTTCTTGGTGCCTTGCTCATTTCTTAATATTTTTCACTTGGAAATGGAAATTCAAAAGTAATCACAGGCCCCAGTAATTTGGAGTACCACCCTTAAAGGTTAAAAACAGAAGTGTAGTATTACAAGAACAAAAAGCATAGATAGGGTACAGACAAGGACAGCACAATACATGTTCCAAAGCAAGGCCACGCTTGAAAAATAATCCTTCCACTGCCCACATATATTTAGATGTAAAAGTTGCTAAGAGAGATCAGTATGAGATTCTCTGTGATGACTTCAAGTCAAAGTGCTGTTTGACCTGCAAGCCTTGCATGACCACCTGTGAAGATGATGACATTCCTGGAATTAAAGGAAAGACTTGCTATTCCTTCTTTTTTTGAATATGCACCAATTTGGGTTGCAGATTCTTTTCAGACACACATGGAATTTATATGTAACCCAGTTACAAAAAAGTGAGTTGTTATTTGAAAAGACTTTGGGATCCTTTAAAACAAAAAAGTATTTCTCTAAATCCATGGAAATTGATAGAACAACCTCCTGGGGCACAGTATGGAAGTTACACACATAGAAAGTTCATGTGACAAAGGTTAATTGTGACACACATGGACAAATGAATGAGGTGCAGATTCATGAGTTTCATTTCAACATGAGAAAGAACTTTACACTGAGGGTGGCAGAGCACTGAAATGGGCTGCCCAGTGAGCTCATGGAGTCTCCCTCTCTGGAGACATTCAGAACCCACCTGGACACGTTCCTGTGTAACCTGTTTAAGGTGACCCTGCCTTGGGAGGTGGGGGTGGACTACATGATTTCCAGAGGTCCCTTCCAACCCTAACAATTCTGTGATTCTGTAATTTCAAGTTATGATTAATACCTTACCTCGTGCTTCTTTACAAACCTATGAGAAACATTAAATACAGTTAACTTTGAAAGAGCAGGAATTTTTCCTGTGGGCAGAACCCACAAAGTTCTGGTACCACAGACCTACTCTGACTAGTAAGAGTTCCTTATGAAATACACAGTCAGTACATCAGTTTTAGCATTAAGTGCCTATTAATTTTTTTCCAGTTTACACAGCTGCTTTTCACTTGAGATCACATATAAAAGTAAAAAATTTTAAGCCTTCAGTATGATAATCCCTATTCTAACATCCCAAATGAGCATCCAGACTATCAGTTTTGTGCTGTATTAGGAGTTACCACTGCCAGACTGCAGGAAATAATTTCTTTTCCTCTTTCCATAACTGTTTGCCTACAAATTACAATACATCACTTTCTAAACAGAAAGCAGGGAAGTGCCTCCCAGCAGACACAGGACAATTTGTGAATCATTATGGTACTAAAATTGCCCAGTTGATAAATGAAGTCTTGCTGGTCAAAAAGAAGTTATCTGTCAGCTCTAGCGGTTTGTTCGGTTTGCTGCTGGTTTTGGGGGGCTTGGGGCTGGAGGGGGGCATTTTGGTTCTTGGTATTTTCTTGCTTGAAACCAATTGTATGGATAGTTTAAAAGCTTGTGGAAATTTTCAGCACACTTATCAAATAAAAAGGAGAGAACCCAGTATGTTATGTGGCTTTTAAATGCATAATTCACTTCTATGCATTCTTGAATCATCTCACACTATCTCTTCACTATTTCACCATTATCATCAATAATCTCCATATCTCTTAAACTAAACTGAGATTCCTTGTCTCATCTACTTCAATAAAATCTTCATAACAGGTAGCATCTCACTCATCAGCGTACTTAGTATACAGAACTAAACCCCCACATGCAAGTAAGTCAGCTGTATGCCAGGAAGTGGAACTTCATTACTATTTCACCAGCAGCTCATTTTCTATACTGACTATTCTAAGAAGTATCTTAGTACAGTTATTTTTACAGCTTGATACAGATTTGGCTAATCTATAATCAAGGTATTCTTAAGCAAGTGATGAGTATTGTTGTATCATTTAGCTTTTACAGTCAGGTCAAGATTTGATGGGAAATCGTCTTTTGCAGTGCATGCTATAGAAGGAAAGAACTCAGGCCAAACCATACTTGCTTCTCTTTCACTCCAAAGCATTTGAAAACTTGATCAAATTTGTATTTCACAATAGTTAATATTGCTCCCATTTTATTCTGCCCTGGTTTTGTGTAGTTGTTTTCTTATGTCAGTAGGAAGCAACTATAGAAACTGGTGTGTTTTTGACTGCAGTATCACAGAGCATCCCAACTTCATAGAGGAAAGAAAGAGAACAAACTTTAAATGTTTTGTGAACATTGCTGTTGAAATTCCAGCATATAATTTTTAAAGTCTATGTAAGCAGTCTCATAATGCGATGTGACAACATACAGGCAAAACTGCTTTCTATATCACTATCACTTAAAGAACTTCCCAAGCAGTTACCCTCCTGCCTCATACTTCCCCCTCAAATGAGGCACCACACACACTGAGCTTCAGTAAATTCAGTCTCTAGCAGGTGACAAAATCAAGTAGTTCTCCAAGGAAAACAGTGGGGTTTTTCAGTATCAGGCTTGCAAACAAGACAGAAAAATTCATTTTGGAAAAACATTAATTCTTCTAAAATATTCCAGCTCCACAAACATACTCTGATGGTCTAACCAATATTAATAGTATATGGTTGAGTCAGATGTAAGAGAATAAGTAAGATGCAAAAAATAGTTAACACCAAAATGAATGGGTTTATAAAGCAATTATCTCACCTTGCCTGCATCCAGCCTTTAGGCCAAAGTGGTTTCACTTCTGTTTCCATAAAGGTTTTGAGGTAATCTTCAGCAGACTGACTTCTATTTGGCTCTAGTTCATAACATCCCAGCTTGATCTTGACAAGATTACACAACAGAGACCTGCAGAAAGAAACAAATATAGTTCAAAAGCTCAGCAGAAAAAGGCTGAGAAATGGAAGCTGTTGTCCACTGATAGCTGTAGGAAGTGCTCAGTCCCAACCATCTTTTTGGAAGTTTGCACAGCACAAATTTGCTACTACAAACTGGTGTGATCTACCACTGTCACTTTCCTCCATTTTCAACAGACTGTATGGCTCTTATTTTCATCCTACTATCATTTTGTAATTTGTTTTATATTTTGTGTGCTTTTCTCATAGCTGAAACATGTCCTCTCACTTTGCTCACAGTGACCTCTGTCTCATTTATCTCAAAGGATGTGAAATCCATTCTACACTGAGTATTTCAACAGAAGATTTTTTTCCTGACAAAGATTGTCTTTTACTGTCCTAAAAAATATAAAATTGCACAGTTAAGTAACACTGGCCTTTCAGAGTCTCTTGAATGAAAAAAGCAACAGATTTAAATATTTCTTCTTTCATTATGGCTCCCTCCAGGTCAGTCCAAGGTATATTGGTTGTATATATTTCATGAAGCTTTCTTATCTGTTGTCTTCACATACTAAAGCGACCAGCCACTTTTAGTAATAAATACACACTTGTACTAAAATTAGCTTAGATCTTGCATGAGAAATGACTACTTTAGAAAGATCTGCTAGCTTAAAAGCCTAGATTATTTAAATAATAGTAATCCAAGTTTTCAGTAAAATCTACTCTAGGAAACAGAACTCTAATAATTGACCATTTCAGACAAGAATCTGTGCTGGTCACAGAATCTGTGTTCAGAGGGAATAGAAGGGGTTCATGCACTCTGGATGCTGGCGTGCCCAAGGGAGGCTTGCCAAACCAGCATCATCAATCTTGATGGCCTGTACTATCGCGGTAGAAATCTTTAGTGCTTGGTGGTTTTTAACCTATTCCTAGAAAGGTGGAAAGCAGTTATAACTCTGCTTACTAATCTGTTCTTTGCTTAAAAAAGCTAGAAGTCCTGGAGCCAGAAATTCTCATGTATTTGGATAAAGTAGAAAAACAAGCAGCATAACCTGAAAGGGTTGGACATGAATGATCTTGCCTTTCAAGTTAAAGAAAAAGGCCTTCCACCATTACAGAATTCTAGTTTGCCTATTTAGCACGAACACTCCCCAAAATTTCTCAGTGTAATTCTGGAAACAATTATTTACTCAGCAGTACCATGTAATAACAACCTCTTGGAGATCCCTTTATCAAGCCAGTAAAAATTCTTGGTGAAGAACATAGTTCTGTCTCACCTCACTGTGTCATCCCAGTGAAACTTCTTTCTAGGTCCCACAACCCTCTTTCCAGGTTTCTCATCATCATCTTCCTCTGATCCATTTTTCTCTCGTTCATCTTCTGCTTGCAACCTACAGTTGGAACAATTATTTTCTTTATAGGTATACTACACAGACAAAATAGTTCATTAAAAAATAGCGTCATTTTAGGTGTTAGTTAAAAAAAAAATCCACAAAGGACCTGTCTTCAGATTCTCATTGTACTTCCTCAAAAGATAAACACTTCATCTTCCTCTCCCCACTGCTTTATGATCCTCAGAGACAACAGAACAGGAAACACTGTACAGATGCTATTATGGAAGCCACTATAAGCTTCATGTAGTGTCTCTGCTGGGAAATGGTAGGATGCTTATCAAACAACTCCAAGTCTAAAATTAGTTAACTATGATGGGAACAATTACAGTGAACAATGACAAAATATACCAAGAGCATGAATACACCATCCCCCTTCATTAATCCACCATTTTAGGAATCATTCAGTAGCCCTTCAGATTTCTTTTTCTCAAGACCTCTTTCATTCAGTGAATGGAATTTCTCTCCAGAGTCAGATAATAACATCACTTACACAAAACGAAGTACTTTGAACAATTCAAAACAGAGACACCTGTAAACTGGAGCTGAGTGCTTTTCTGAGCTCAAGGAATGAACAACATGCATACAAACTTCCAGCTGCACTCTAGAACAGGCATGCACAGACTCCAGAAATACCTACTTGGCATTCTTGGCTTGATTGCGGGCCTGACAGTCCTCTTGATACTTGCATAACTGTTCAGGCATGACATTACTGACAGCCAGTTTCAGCTTTTGCAATGGTTCTCTCAAGCGGTCATCCTGTGAACAGAGAAACACCAAACCAGTCCTATTAGATGTAAAATAAAAAGCGTTTCAGATCACTTAATGAAAATTATTTCCTGCTCACTCCTAAGGAAACATTTCCAGTACTGTGTATTGACTGCAACAGCCATATTCTACACAGCATTTGAATTCTGTGAGTTTATATAATGCAACAGCATTATATAAATACATATACTTCTCACGTAAGTCTTGAGATCAGAAACAACAAAAGATAGTCACAAGGAAATGTATCATGGATAGCCCAAAACATTATGGCATAATCTCATTAAATAACACTTTTAAATAAAAATAGGGAAGGGAAAAAAACCCAAGGGTAAAAAGTGAGACAGACTGACTAATCAATATCTCAACACTTGCAAATAAATATCCACTTAAGTCTCCAAAACCTCTGTGGTTTAAAAAACATCCTGGGTAATGAACAAAACAAATACCTACTATATTATCTGAGTATTAGATTGTTGTTATTGTATGCAATTTATGTACCTCAAAGGTAAGGACTGTATTTAGAACTGTCTCCAAATATTAAGAGCTGCAAATTTGTACAAGAAAAATGCTAGAGGCTGGGTCACCTATTATCCATCTAGCCTTCCTTATTTCTTGACACAGAAGTGAATGCAAAAGTCAATTTTTTTTAGCCTGTCATAGCCACGATTATCATGGCTTTCTAGTTGTGCTACTTTGATATTTACCCTGTGACAAGAGTAATAATCACAGATGACAACAGAAACACTCCTTCATGGTCTGTACTAAGCTCTCAAGGTGAAAGCACTTCATTCTCAAATAAAGACTTTTAAATACTTCACTTATTTGTTCCTAATGTAGTGACAATAACAGGTATATGGAAAAAAAGCTTTTAAATCAATCTAGCAATGGATCCAAAATATTTTGCTTTATCTGAGGCTGTGTGACTGTTGTTCCACTGGAGCCCATCTCGCAGTCATTACCTGGACATTGAGGTGTAACTTTTTCAGGCGCTTTATCAGTGTGTCCTTATTGCATGGAACAAAAGCCTCCAGGTGAGAGTACACTCCATTGCGGATGGCAGGATTTACCTCCTGTAACTGCAGCTCAATACTGACAAACAAACAGGAGACAGTCAGTCAGTGACGCGCTCCAAGATGAAGATGACAGCTGAACAAAAACCTAAGGAAGCTTTGAAAGCATAGCATATTCTAGCTATGCACACTAAAAACAGCAGCTTGGGAAATTTTCAGAGCAGCTTTTTTATAAAAGGAGAAAGTCTTAATTGATGGCAAGAAACCATTCATATATGTACTTGTCCAGCAGTGTTGAACACTCATTCAAATTCCATTTATATCCACCATTACAAATAAAAATTGATACAGTTTTGACCGCCACAGTCTTCTAGAGATTACTTTTTGTTACTCAGAATATGAACACAGAACCTTCTATATTAAAACACTTAGCCGAAGATTACAGAGGAAAAAAGCTGGCATTTTTCCTCATGAAAGCTGAAGGTGTTTTGAGTTACAGAAGTGGGAGAAGGAGCAAGTAACAGCCGTTCTGTTGAATTTTACAATGAAGTCAAAGACCAGGGCGCTACAAAACACTTTAGACTGAATAAAGACAGACAGTCATGACAGGAATTGTATTCATATATAAATCACTTTAGCTAATAACTAGCTTAGACTGATCTACCTTCATTGACTTTTAAGGGCTTTGTTGGAACAACCTCAATAATATTTCCTCTTCTGTACTTTTCCTTTTACCCCCTTTCCAAAAAGCGAAGGTTGTACAGATAAGCACTTACTCCAGAAGAATATTATTCATGTCTTGCGTGAAAAACTTCTTCCTGCCTTCTTCATCAAACATCTTGGCAGCCTGAAAATACAACAAAAAAGAGCATCCAAGAGCATTTAATCCAAATAATCTTTGTATCTTTTACAGCTGTGTGACATCATTATTTTCCAGATAACATTACTTGGAAAAGAATAAACAAAACNGGGGGGGGGGGAAGAGGACTTATTTTTATACTCAAATAAACACCTTGTTCTAGGGCAAACAATCATTCTATTTAGAATCTCCCTGGATCAATGATGTTAATACATTCATCTTTTCAACAACTATGAAGAAAGCAAAAGGTAGAGACATTTTACTATCTCCCCACCAACAATGCTCTACTGCCACTGTGAGTTTTATAAAGAGGCGCATTGCTTGACAAGTCAAGCAAGTAAGAGCACTAACACATTTTGACTCCATTTTTTTCTATCTGTTATGTGCCTCACCCAGTTACAACTTCCCAGCTGTCTTAGATCTATATCAAACCTTCCCTGCAGTTTCTACAAATGGATTATGTATGCTAGAGGAATACCTCACCAGTCTTTTCTGGTGCTGTTCAGCATTCTTGCCATCTTTAGACTGTATCTCTAATATTTTTTTTCTGGTCTCTTCCTGAGTCTTTTTGGGGGGCAGGGGAAAAGCCATATTTATATATACATGTTTGCTTTTATTAAAAATTTTTACTGATCTCACAGGAAAACTCCCATGCAGAATCCATTTACCTTTATTCTTATCACCTAGATCCTTATTTTCACAATGACAGCTTATAGGAGAAAGCCAATTCTCTGTACCATTCTACAAAAATCAGTAAGAACTTCTTTCTAGAGTTCATCTACTCTGCAGATTTTTAGAAGTCAAGAGAAAAAAGAGCTCCACTTTAAGAAGGGTATTGTGATCTTATACGTTTGCGAGGATCTAGAGGAGATGGAAAATGGTATGCATGCAGAAAAGTAGGCAAATGTGGTATCATTATAGTGACTGACAAACATTAGAGGCAGCCAACATGCTACAAGACTAAATATTCAAATAATTAACAATCTCTAATTCTGTCTTTCTTTAAAAAAATGTTGTGGCTTGCAACAACATAGCTAAAAACTACAAATAAATGCAAGTGTTAACTTGATAAAATTAATTTATCACTATTAAATACTTACTATTCTTGCTCTTTGTAACTGACCCATTTAAGTTTGAAAGAAAAATATTCTCTAGAATTGTGAACTCTACACTGCACAGGAAAAAAGCATGATACTCTATCAAACCATACGGTAGCCCATTGTCTGAATGCTTTACCACTTCAGTCATGAACACTGATACTGGAGTTTAAGTTCCTGCAAGGACTGCATTCCACTCATTGTTTTCTACCATAAATTCAGCTGCTGAGGGGATGGTACTATCTGTTTAAGAATACTGACGTGTATTTGTCCTGCTAAAAAAATTAGAAAGGTTATAGATGTTTACAAATACCAAAAAGACATGTATGAAAGACTTAAATCCAATATCGTTAAGCATAATTAACATGATGATTATCATCATCTTCTGGCTTATCTAAAGTGGAAGGAAATACATGCTTTGACATTTCAGACTCAGGTAGACCTTAAAGGCAATTCCAACATTATGCCATCATACTGGGCAGTATTGTTGGCTTTTAAAGAGAGCAACATTGGCAGATTCAAAAACGTCATCATTATTACTGAACTGTGATTGGCGCTTTTCCCCCACAGATATTGACAGTTACCTTCAAAACAGAAAAAAAGCCCTTTTATTTACTTTCCTGCTTTTGTACAATATTGCCTTCTGCCATGGTAGTTCAGAATTGCCCAATTAGGGAACTAGAACACATTAATCTACAAAAGTGTGAAAGTTTTTATTATATTTAGTCAGTGGCCTTCTAACTTTATTATTTTTTAAATCTTGATGTATTATACACCATTCATGAAACATTGGCTTTTTCCTACAGCTTTATAAACTTATCTTTGTGCTAAAGAGCTCTAAAGCTGTGAACCTGCTAAATATTTGACAAGACCCCTTTATTTTTAGTGCTTTTTGGAAGATGACAAGTTGCAGCACATATGGGAGTTGCAATCTTAAAGTCAACACACAATCTAGTTTTTCCCCCAAGTCAGGGCAGACTTACTCTGCTCAGTCAACGGAATCCCGAAGACAGTGTCAAAAGCCAAAGACAGAAGAGTCCCCACCTGCCCTAAGTGGAAGGTGGCCCTCCCCATGGCAGGAGGGTTGGACTAGATGTTTAAGGGCCCTTCCAACCCAAACCATTCTTTGAAGAGTTATGCTTTCCAAGAGCCACTGAATTGAAGATGCCTTCCAATTGCTTAAGGATTGTCATACAGTGATGCAACATGACTTAATTTCGGGCAAGTCACTAACATTTCCTCACTTTTGGCCTAGTCCAGTTCTGCAGTTTTGTTGTAAGTTCATTGTTGATTCATAGCTAAATTAACCTGAATATTCAAAGGTAGACAATCTCTTTCACTTCAGTAAATATTAATCACTCAGCTGTATTTATCTTGGTATGCTGAAAAATAAGTAAGAAAACTTGAAGACATTTACATACAGATAAGATAAACATGTTTTATCATTACTCTAGCCTGCAGTAAAGCAAGCTCTGCCACTCTTAAAATTGTTTTCTTTTAGTCCAAAACAGGTAGTAACTTGAACTACTTTCTCAAAACTTACTCTGAGTAAGGAAAAGCTTTAATATCATAACCTGAACAATCAAACAACAAATTTATTCTCAACTCAAAATCACATTCACAACTGAAACAAGGAGCATATGAGATACCCAAATAGCCCTGATCTCTTTCAGTAAGATACTGGGATACTTGTAACTGGTTGGCTTAATATCTTCCCTCACCACTTTTGAAAAGTTTGGGCTCCATTCTAACCTTCCAGAAGAAAAAGTTCAGGTTTGTGTTTGTCAGGTTTTTTCTTTTGCTGTAGTTTTTCTTTTTCCTTTCTTTTTTTTCCCCCCAAACTGGCAAGTTAAAGCCAAAAATTCAATACATGGATTTGTAATCTGCAGGCATATTTCAGGTTTCCTCCTCCAAAATAAGGAACACCCATCCATTTCATCAACAGGTAATTCAACTTAAAGTAACACTGGTCCTTCCATTATGGAGAAAAACCCAAATAAACGTTACAAGTTGTTGTCCACAGAAGGTTTAGAAAGCCTTGTTTCCACTGTAAAACAAACAGTGCTTGAACAATTGACCTGCATCATCTTCATGCCCAATTTTATCTGCGTATAAATACAGCCATTAAGATGGACATTAAGATCAGTTCTTCATTTTTAAAGTTTCAGCCAGCAATTCAAGGACGACACCCAAGGTCTTAACTGTTCTTCCCTGTTCTCTCAGACTCTTGAATGCAATCCATTACCTCTGAATTCATACTTACTGTTCGAAGGTCTCCAATGCGCTTTTCAAGTAGCACAGGCAGACCTTCTGGGAGGGCAGGCACCTGCTTAGGTGTCATGACCTGAGAGGTGTAGGCTGCTTGAGAGACATTCCCATTTTCTCCTGACAGCTCAGATACCGGGCTGCCATCAGAAGTGCCATCAAGCAACTTGTCAAAGTCAATGTCTCCCAGCATCTCCAGGGCACTTTCAGTTTCTTGCAGGAGCTCAGGTTCATTTGTGCTACCAAAAATGCAGAGGACAGGATCATTGATCTTAAGATTCAAGTCAGAGATATCGTTTCCTGCACTGAGAGAGGAGGAAGGAGTTTTACTAGGGGTAGAGGTTGCAACAGTCACTGGAGGTTTTGGACTAGATTCCTTCTTCCTCATGGCTTCCTTCTCCTTTTGAAATTTACGGATCATGGCAGCCAGAGAGAGTGAATCTTTATACAATTTCTTTTTCTTCTTTTCAGACTTGTGTGAATTTAAGGCCATTACTCTGCAGAGGAAAGGAATCTTTCATTAGCATACATGCGACTTCTGAAACCTTAGTAACCTTTAACAAAAAACTTGAAGTTTAGTACAATTAAAAAATTATTAGGGGAAGAAGCAAGTACTTTGCTTCTGTCTTCAGACTAGTCCATCAATTACCATAAACCTTTAGTGGTCATGTGATTTCATGCTCTCCAACTGAATTGTTTTGCTAAGTTTTGTACACATTAGGTTATTTCAAAGGTTATTTCATTTTGATTTCTCAATTTCATTACAGAGAAGTTGGCACAATTGTTAAACTCATGGCAGTCTTATGCTACTAAAATACTTAAACTTGCCTCTCAAGACTCCTGAATGGTGGCAGGTTGCTTTAAGTTCAGCACACTGTGTACTCTAAAAAAAAAATTTCTTCACTGCTAGGAATTTTTACACACAGGCTCAATATATGCTGCTTCAACTGAGAATTTTCCAACAATTCATCACATTGATGAAAAATAAGATCAATAAATTTTCGATACCAACATGAATATTGACAATAAGACAATTCCCATTCAATGACAGTTTTCTAGAAGCCAATTAAAAAACCCCCCACCTTAAGCCTTCTATGCTATCCTCAGAACTCAGGAAAGTACACAAAGTCAGCAAGAAACAAGTAGAAGAATTAACCTGTATTTATAGTCTTCCAGATTAGAAACAAAGGGAAAAGAAAAAAATTATTTTTTTATTAGAAGATGTAATTCTTAGTGCTAGGATGCTAAGGTAGGACAATGAAAGATAATGCTATTCCTAAGACTCAAAACTTTTTTTTTCCTGTTGTCTTTCCTTAATTACTCCTTGTTCAGAATTTCAGGGGACAAAAAATTTAGCCTATAGGACTGATTCATGCAAAAACTTGACATAAATTCTGAAACAAAATCTATTAGCTATTAATTATAGTTTAAAAGTACAATATTCAAAAGAGCTATGATAATTTTGCTATGGCATACAATCTTGAAACCAAACCTCACATATACTTCGAGGGTTCCTATAAGGAAAGAAACCTACCCCAACTGCTTAGGAACTTTCATTTTTCGAGGCTTCTTCTCCTTTTCTGTCCCTTCATCTTTCCGCTTGCGCTTCTTCATTCCATGATCTTCACTTTCTTTTAACTTTGCTATCTAGAAAAGAGATAAAATAAAGGACAGTGATTGTTCCACCCTGAAGGACTTTTACAGCAAGAAACGTGTAGTTTTCTTTACACTTTACAGTTCAGAGCCAGAAAAAACACCTCAATATGTGTAAAGGCAAATTGTATGACTGGATTGCTAGCAGCAATTGCAGTTACTGAGGAGTTTCAACCATAGTAATTTTTGAACAGTTATTGAATGTAGAGTTTTCAATAACAAAAATACTCTCAGGTACACACAGACTGATGCCCACCCAGTACAAGCAATGGCAGCCTTGGAAGACTGACTTCTTCCACCTTCTTCTGCTACCTCTGTTTCATTGCTCACTATGAAGTTGCACAGTACAGAACATCTTTGTTGGCCAATACAGACCAGCTGTCTCCCCTCCCAAGTTCTTGCTGATCATTAGATTACCTGATGGTGTAGCGTAGGGAAAAAGAAAGCCTTCACGCTGTGCGAACATCAGCCAGCAACAGGCAAATCTTTGGTGTAGTTATCAACACTATTTTAGTCACAAATCCAAACCACAGCACCATACGGGCTGCCATAAAGAAAGTTAACTGCATACCAGTCAGACCCAATAAAGAACCTCAAAATTATGTTAAAGAATTAGGGAACAGAAAAGCACATCAGAAAGCAGTAAGTTCTTGGAACAGCACAGAACTTACAAATGCCATATGTAATTATGTTTGCATTGATTGGAACTTGTTGAAGTTTATAGAACAGCATGCTGTTCAGGAAAAATTGTATATATTTTTTTTTAATATACCTATTCTTGTGCACTGAGTTTATTTTAATAGACGCTTTAGATTAAGTGTTATTCTGAATATTAGGAACTATTTCAAATCATGAAAGCTTTGTGAAAAATCATAAAAACGGTATTAAAGAATTTAAGTTCTCATCTCATAGAGTGAAATTTTTATCAAACTACAAAATCATCTGTCAGTTCAAGATGGGCAGGCACAACTTGTTAGCTTGCCTAAAAAGATGGTTAGTCTTACAAGACTAGATGGCCGGTGGACATCCTGAGTTATTTACTGAATGCTATCACAAGAGCCACAAAACAGAAAATGCAATAGAGCAGTACCATGCACCATTCTGCTTTTGGTTTCTTCATCTGAACCATTCTAAGTCTACCAAGTATTTCCACCCAGGTATTAGTTCTGTATAAAAGCCTAATTAAGATCACTCACTTTAGGTGGCCTATGTTTTTTGTCTTCTGCGAAGTCTTCATCTTCTGATTCAGATGCCTGACGGAACTGCAGTGTACCAGTGTTGATATAAAACCCTCCATATTTGGTTGTCAGGGATGCAGGAACCAATTCATCATACTGGGCAGGAAAAAAGATGAACTTGTCAGCATTTCTTAATAAAATGAACACGTAGTTCATTTACCAGTCTCTATGCATGAAAATATTATATACCAATTCACAGCACAGCTTGCTAGAACAGACACAGGATAGCAATGCTATCAAAAACTTACTAGCCAAGGCACAGAACATTAATATCAGAGTAACCTTACAACTTTCTAAACAATGCCCTTTTAAACTGTAAGGAAAGACAGGATTACAGCACTAAAAGCACTATTTTCTGTAGGAAATGAGGATGGGCACAGATGCATTCTCCCTGTCATGTGAGGACAACAAGGTCAAAAACTTTTAAACCTTTTCCCACCCAATATTCTGTCTCTTACAGCATGTTACATTATGCTAAACATTAAATCTCAAGATACATAGACCACAGGAACAGTGATGCACCAGCAGTCTATGGGCAACTCCTCTTGATTGTTCACTGGTTGATTTTGTCCAAAAAGTAAGCAGACACATAACGAGCTATTTGTTTTCATCTCTGACAGTCTTACACGCAAAGCAGCAATATCACTGAATGAGAACAAATTACAAACAAAACAAAACAGACCCCAACAAAAAACACAAAACCACCAAATCTGCCTCTACCAATTTAAAATTTAAAGCTTAACACTTCTATTGAGTACCCTTCAATTTTATGACACAATGTGCAATTCAAATTACCTTCTATTAGTCATATACTTTTAGCACAGGCCCTCTAAGTTATCTGTAAGTGATAGCTACAGTTTCTTCTAGAATGTATTTTTTCAGATTTTCTAAAAAGATGACAGTCTGTACAACCACTATACTGCAGTGAAAGACACCTGATCTGCATGAGAATTTTACAGAATTGGATATTATATCCAGGAACTGGGACTGAAAACAGCAGAGATGTTTTTGTTAATTAAGCATAAAAACCCCTTCACAGATTATACACTTTGTTTCATTAAGATTGCCACAGTTTTCATTAATACCAATCTCTGCACTGAACTTCACGTTCAGAAATTCCACGACATGCTACATTTAGTACCAACTCTAACCACAGTGTCTTGCTCAAAAATCTACTTCTCTCAGAAAGCCCTCTGAAGTGTTTCGGTTTTTTTGTTAAAAATACTATCCCAGACATGACAAACTTGGCCGTGGTATCTGTTACCTTATTCCCAATTTTAGCTGTTTAACACAACATTGCCTCTTATACCACAATGCCAGGACTTGTTTCTTTTAAGGTCAAATATATTCTCACTCTATTTAGATAGTTTTAAAACCACAAAACATTTCAAACACTTAAAAATACTTTATTTTGCAAAGTTTTTAGTATTTATGAAGAATTACAAAGCTGTATCTCAAAAATACTGAAAGCCAAAGACATAGAAGAAGCAATCAATAGTAAATATGGTGATGACAATATTAGTTCTATTATTTTATGACCCTCAGCCTTCTCAGAACAACATTCTCCAAGTTTTCTGTTAATATTTCTAGGAAGTATCTTGTTTACAACAAATTCTCAAAAAGGCTGGAAGAATAAGCAGACTCATTATAGCTCTATGCATAAGTGTCAACAAAAAATGCCATGGAAGTGTTTGCTAGAGAACTGCAGAAGGATTACCTTGACAATGCACTACACAGTAGTACACTACTCCAGTCTTAGTTTTTAAACACTGATTATTGCAAAATTATATACTTACGATGCAACAAATATATTTCTGGAAACTATACTTGATGGAAGCATAAAAACAGAATGCTTGAGACACATACCTGCCAACAAAAATATGGAGGAGACATTTACAGGACCTAGAAAGTGTTACAGGAGTACCAGAAAGACACAAGAGAAGTATGATGATAAGAATCAATTTCTGCCCTTGTTCTAAAACAAAGGGTAGGATTTTGACACACCTTTGTAGGTATGCACTCTGGTAGAGGAAAAAGGCAATTCTGAGTACAACTATAAGGAATAAATGTTTGGTAGCACAGCCAAATGATCAAGAATCAAGATACTTGCAAGGAAACAGTGTGATTGTTATTTTGAAGCAGCAGGCCTTTTACTGCAAGTCTCAAGATGAAATTCAACAGGCTGAATAAATTAGTAGACAAATTTACCTGCCACAACATGAAACGAAGACTTAATACTACTTACACAAGATGAATATACATAGAGTGCAAAGTGGAGCGTCAGCTACCAGCTTATTTCATTTCCCACTCCATGACATGCAAAATATACTGGAGATAAAATGGTTTAAGAACCAAAAAGTCCGGGCTATCAAAAGCATTTAGACAGGAAGGAGTTATCCAAAAGAGCAGAACAGTAAATATATACTTCAAGAAGGAAGCAGGTAAAAGAGTCTGGAGACCTACACAGAGATTTCATCTGAGCAGATTCCTCTTTTATCTTCCCAGAATGGAGGACTTCACAAGCAGTACAGAAAAACAAAATGAGAAAGAAAAAGTGGTGACAGGATTTATAAATACCCTAAGACGATATGAAAGGCTAGCGCAAGAAAGCAGGAGAATTTACTAATTGGACAAAATGAAAGCAAAGTGGCTTAGTTGTGAACTTGTCATTTGTCTTAAGAGACCATGAGGATCAGCAAAGTAAACTTGAGAGTGGACGCTGGGTAGGAAGTTCAGAGAAATCTGATGTCTTTTTCCACAGCTCTCAGAACCAGCATCATTAGGTACAAAGAAAATGAAAGGAGAGAAATTAGATTATTATCCACAGTCCTCAACAGAGAGAGCGGGCACTTTCCATTTGAGCTGACAGGGTGTGAACTGAATTGGCAAGGCTGTGGCAGTACAAGATCAAAACAGAAGAATACCGTAGTTGCCAAGTTTGAAAAGGAAAGCACACAGTCAAAGCTGGGACATTATCATATGAAGTGAAGAACAAGCAAAGGGAAACACTAAAAACTTAGATGCAGAGCAGTAAAGGAAGGCCTGGGTAACACTCAAGTAAGGACTGAAGACAGCCCACAAATGAGGAAGCCATGAATCACAGCAAATTGTTTGAATGTTCAACAAGCTGTGTGGCACAGATTCATAGGAACAAGGAAACAAGAAAGGCAGGATTCATTCAATACACAGACCGAATGTATTCTGTAATAGGCAAAAGGGAAATAAGATCAGCAAGATGTGGATGTGTAACTAAGCAGTTGAAATGTCAACAGCTTCTGCCGAGGACTATGAATTTAGTCAGACTTTCAAAGACCATTTCAACACTCAGCTCTTCTTAACCCTTGAGTGAGACTACTTTTCTTCACCAAAACCTGTTTTTACCCTCAGCCTCCTGAACAGGGTATAACTTATAACTCAGTGTTTTATTTTATAAATAGCAGCCTGCAGGCCGCAGTGTAGCTAGTACCCTCTCCTTTGAATTAAGCTTACTATTTTCTACTGCCCCAACTGACCAGAAAATGAGTATGTTTGTACATAGCAACAGCTAGATTAGGCTTCATTTTGAAGTGCCTTCAGGACTCTCAGTTAAAGGGAACATGGCTCCTGCACATTCTAAATCTTCTCATTAATTGATTTTGCTTTGCACTACCTTTCTCCTAGTATGAAATTGCAGAATTATCTTAAGAAAAATAAGTTTAAAACCCTTTAGAGTGTCCTGGTCTTCCTTATGCATTGCAAGATTAAGAATCGCAAAGTCTCAGACCTACAAACAGACGGGAATTGATATATGATTGACTCCTGTGAACATGGATTTGTCCTATGAAATATTATGGAATCATCTGGCAGCTAACAAAACAAGACTGATATACTGTCTGACCATCTAAAAGCAGGTCCATATGTAAGTTATTTTAAACTGTTGTCCTTGAGCTACATTACTATACTTCTAGTGCCATTATTCTAATTAAATGTTTTGGTATGAAAGAAAATTTAGGTTTTTTAAAAATAAATTAATCAGTTTCAAGTTCATTATTATACCAAGAACAGTGAAATTTTATGGATTTTACCAGTTTAGTCATGAAATAACACCCACAATAGTATTTTAAATTAATACTGTCTACTCTTATGTTCAGGTATTTTGACCATGATCCCGAGATACTTTTTGACCGTGATTCTCTTCGTTCATTTTTCTTCCAGACAACTCCCTACAAAAGTACACATGTGAAAAAGTTTTTTAATACTTCTGTACCAATTCCTGGAAATGAGATTTGGTGTAAACATGTCTGAGTGTTTTACCAAATGCAGCTTGCTACTATTTATTGTGAAACAGGTAATGTTTAGCTAAGAGATAAGCAGGGATAATTTCTGTTCCTTGTCCAGTTTATGTTTGAGGTAGCTCTAACCAGCTTGGACTGGGGGGAGTTGTTTAGTTTTGATCATCATTAGGCCACTGAATAAAAGCTAAATACTGAAATTGTATCAAATACAGTTGCTTCAATCAAATGTACTGAATATTCACACAGCTCACTACACACTTCAAGATACATTAAATATACATAGTGGATTGATCCCTATGCTTCTTAAAGATGCAAAGAACTGAAATGCACTCTTTGGCTTTGCCCTCCTTTAAGGCTAAGTTTACAATAAAAACCACAGAACCATAATTCCAAAACTACAGTGTAATGGAACACACAATGAAATTCTGAACAAGGTTAAGGGGGAATTATACATTGCTTTGCTAATCCAAGGTGACACCAAAAAGCAAGCACAAAGAGCTTTCCCATGGTAAAGAAGGTTTCTCTTCCAAAATGCATAGGCAAGTTGGGGGGTTTTTGTTTCTTTTTCTTTTCACCCTGGGGCAGAGTACAGCTGGTAGAGCTCAACAGAAAAAGGTATAAGATATTATTAAAGATATAATAGTTGGCTCAGGGTAGGCTAGAGTAGAATGTGGTAGCCTCGTAGGAGAATCCTAATTTAGTAGTCAGGATATTGCAATTCATTAGCCTACCAGAGCACCTTGAGAGAAATACCAATACACATCTATTGTCCTGTTTTGTTCCCATCAAACCTTTTACAACCTTCCACCAGTCACCATAGTTAGGCTACTATCTTAACTGACCTTCAGTGCAACAAGATGACATTCTTATCACCTTGAGAACACTTGAGCGTAAGTTATAAAACATATGACCCTTCACGTGATCACCTTTATCTGTACAACTCAATTCTTTCAGAGCTTGAGCTCTGACCTGACCCACAATGAAAATCTAGTTCAGTGTCAAATAATTATGTAATGTATTACTTAATCTCTCCAGGTTTCATGTTACAGAGCTACTAGAAGATTCTGTAGAAAAAAAAAGTTACACTTTCCTTTTCTCTTGATTTAACATGAGGAGCAGATGTTTCACATGTGGCACTTAAGACAGATGCTCTTATCAAAAAATCTGTTATTTTGGCATGTTAGAAACCTCCTTTTATATCATATTAGTAATTATATTATTTATGTGTTTTAGGTTCCTTGTGCTGCTTAAACACTCATGGAGAATAGCTGATCCCAGGCCATGATCTACCCCTCTAGCAGCTCAGATTACTTTGAAAAGTGACTTTGCGCTCTTCAAAAAATTAAATTTAGCAAAAAAAGAGGAAGTTGCTATACCCATTATTATTTCTTAGTTATTTCTTATTCCTATGTTCTTGATGTACACAAATTTAAACAGTGGTACTACAAAGGTCAGACGTAAGTCTCAGATTTTTTCAAGTACCTATGCAGATCCTGAGTTCTCAGTTTCACAGTTATTCCAGAGATTCTTAAATACATGAGCAGTCCTAAACTACCTGGTTGAAATCCAGGCCAGAACATGGGATTAAAACAATTATTTAAGAAATTACTTATTTATTCCTAAAAAACGGTAAAACATTTTTGCAGAAGGAGAAAGAAAACATTACTATTGCTTCAACAAACCTCCGATGCGCTCTGCAAATTCAAATACCTTTGCTCCTCTATCCATACTGGTTCTTGCATCTGCTTTATTTGTTTGACACTCCACTTTACACCTTAACATATTTTGGGATGAGGAGGATAAAAAGCAAAGACTATCCTAATTGAAATTTGGCCTCGTATTCACTCAAATGCATATGACATGTCAGGTGCCAACCAGCAGATCAACCCTGGAGACACCAGGGAATCATGCAAGACATTATATTAACATGGTATGGTACACTTGGCTAAGCGAGCACTATTCCCCACTCACACAACTTCCAAGACTGGCAAAGTGACAATGAACAAGAAAGACAGTATAAATATAAATAACATCACACAAATCCTTAGCCAACAGAACAGTTGGCAAGTGAATTTCCTGGAAAAAAAAAAAAAAGATGCTTTAATGCACCCTCATATTCAGTGTGGATGAGGTTTGTCATTGAGATCTACAGAGGCAGCCTTTTCCAGATGAAAAAGGCCACAGTGTTCAATTCCTCTCTCAGTACAATGTGAAAGTATGTTTAAGAACAGATCCTGTATATAAAATATGCATTTTTCTGTATATACTTCTAACATTTGCAGGTTGATAGCTTTCTTCAGTTTGTTTGGGTTTGGGATTTTTTTGGGGGTTTGTTTGATCATTTGGGGGGTTTTGTTTGGTTTTTTTTTTAAGAGGCAACTATACTACTTTCCATAGCTATGCATAAACCAAGCTCCTTGGAGTAGTAGAGAGAATACTATCAAGTTGTCCTGAAACAACATCTCGCCCAGAACCCCACAAAAATGGTAAAAATTCTGACACACTGAGCTCTGCCATTCCCCAAAGAGACACATTCTCTGGCCCTACAGGAAATCCATCAGCTTCAGATTCTAGGGGTAGCCAGGATGGCAGAGAAGAGTATATTAAACCTGTCATACCCCTTGTAAGTCTGGAGATTACTAGATGAAGTAAGCCAATTTTACCCTGGCAATATGTAAAAACTGTGTATCATCACAGAGAATTTTTGCAGAGATTAAGCCTTTAAATTATGGAAAGTATTCTAGGGAACACAGATAGAAAGGGAGCAGCACTTCTACTAATGTGTCCAGAATTGCTAAAATCAACATACACTTTTTGAAAGGTTGTCATTAAGGGGGCCTGAGCTCTTGAGTCAAGATGTAGATAACGAAAAATAAGTTCTTCCTTTAAGCTGATGTTCCTGTTTCGAAGAACTTCCCATGTATTAGAAATCAGTGGTAGGCTGGTTTTCTCCACCCAGCAGCACAGGACTATTTACATCAGTGTTTAGAAGGCTACTATGGAATTGTGAATATAGCAGACTGGGTCCAACATTGACATAGAGGGGCCTGGATGTACAAAGGATTGAAATGCCCACGTCCCACTGCTCTTGGTATTCATGTTTTGCTTCAGTTCCTGCCAGTGGGCTACCTGGTATCGCTGCTTCAAAAGATGGATTGCACTGCTTACAGATTTCTAGGTGGATGGTTCTTCCTCTGCATTCATCTGCTAGGTATGGGGGAAGTCTTTGGTTTGGATATATAAGCCTTGTTACCTCCGAAAAAACCTGCATACTTCCTCACTAACACCATATATTACTTCAGATCCCTTTTCTATATTACACTGCAGAAAGTTCAGAGCACTGAGATGCCCCTGGAATCTCTATCTATATAAATCTTACATTGTCAGGCTATTCAACCAACCAAATAATCAGAGGTCATCACAAGAGCAAGTAATCAGCCTGGTTTGGCTGGACACATGCGTGCCTATGTCTGCATGCAGGAAGAACAGAGAGAACAAAAAAATCTACAGGAATTCCATTGCACAAAGAATGTAGTTCTGGGCAGTTTACACTATAGCAAAACCTATTTTCAACATCAAAGTAGTGAAAACACTGAGGAGGGACAGCTTTTTTGCAGGTTATGAACATTTTGTATAAGTCCATTAAGATAAGCAAAGATTAGGACTTACCATCAGACCACCTGCTACATAGTGGTTAGAAACAATAGCAAGACAGTCTTGATTTACTCTTTTTTCCCGGAATTATCACAATCCACTAACTACAGTTAAAATGCTCAACCCAAAAATATCTCCTCTATAGACTTTTGCATAGATTTCCTGCTTGCCTGTAAACGCATTCAGAAAAAAGCTGCTTCTTCCAAACAGCACCAGCTAAAAGTCTCCCAAAGAGGACAGCAAGGTACGTACTCAACAGCATATATACTAAATACGTCAAAGCAAATAGCATTCTCTAACTATAACTTATTTTCTGCAGTGCTTTCCTTTAGTTGGCTCCATGTCTGAGTCTACTGAACTGCTCTTTAGGAGCCCTTACTTGTCAGTTTTCAACAGGATTTTGATGGGTCTTAATGCAGTCGTGCTGCTGAAGTCTTTACTATGCTGTAGGAAAGTACTGATTCTTTCCAGAGTAAACAATAACAGCAATTCTGTAACAATTTTATGCATGATTTTCATTTTCACAGAAAGTAAACAATGTTGTTTACTACCAAGTTGTCTCAAGCTTACTCCACTTCATCAGGGGAGATACCAATGCCCTTTGAGGAGTCTGAGTGGAATCTCTTTGCTCAGGGGAAGCTCCCTTCTGCCATGACTTTTCAAGAACCTTTCTCCTGAAAAACACTTCCTGTATCTGTCTGTATTCCAGCCCCATTAAAATCCAATACCTACAAATCATGCCATTAGCAGATTTCATGCACTTGTGCCTGATCCCCGCCCTTGAGAAAACCAACAGAACAGTGGCCTTCCTGGATCCTCAGAGGACCCAAATGCTTTGTTACATGTGCTATTTATCATATATGTATCTATGTCACATGTACAAAACCGCTTAATTGGAAACTGATCCAAAGGAAGCAGAATTCCTTAATGCCTGCTAAAACCAGGCTTAGAGTCTTATTGGTTTGATTTCTTGAATAATATTTGATGGCATTACCTCAAAAATCTGATTTTAGATGGAAAATATCTCTAAAGCTATGGAATAAATCTGCTTCAATACCAAAGACTGAAATGTGAGGGTATTTCTTTCACACCTGTGAAAAGAAAAAGGACTAAAATTATAAGGAAGCTTTCAACTGTTGTTTTTTTTTTTTTCTGAGATAATCCTGTAACAACTAAAAAGGCACTCCTCTTTATATTTCAAGTGTTTGTGCCCAAGATATTATAGCTTTCCAGGTGTAAGTAAGTGTATATTCTAAAAAGAAGTAAGTCCAGTCTGAGTTTGACTCTGACATTTCTCAGGGTGTACAGTGATTTAACACAGAAGATGAGCAAGCCAGGTATGTAGATTTTCTTTCTGAACACTTTCCATTTGCATCTAAGATGGAATGGGATGTTTCGTTGAACTTAAACTCCTACATTACAGGACCCTAAAGCACTGCAAGAGCCACTTGGACTGCAGCTGGCACACTACTTTTTTTTCTCCTTTTCTACATAGAAATGGCGATAAAAGCAAAACAGAGATGGCCTCTCACTAGTCTGTATTTGTAAGGCAGACACAAGGCATACCGACTGTTGAGGAGAGCAATCTTCACAGAAGACACCATTCTCCCCAACAGCTTCCACAGCTACCACATGATGGAACCATCTGGTCTGCTAACAACTGCCTTTTGTACGTTTTTTGCAAGGACTGTGGCAAGAGCCAGCAGAAGTAAATGCTCCTGCAAATCTAACGGATCTGCTGCTGGTAACAGCACCAGCACTGGAAGGAGGCACAGTAAGGTAAGTACTAATACAACAGTTAGTGTTCAACTCTCATACAACTTTGACAGAGACCTGTACTTCAAGCACTGCAAGTCTTCTAAATCTCTTATCAGAATTGTGATAGGTCATAGTAAATCCAGGAAGCTCAAGATAGATCTTAGGCCCTGTATCATAAAACTTCGAAAGTGAGGATGGTTAACTTAAGCAACAGTGATAAACCAAATAAACCTATAGGCTCAAGCGGCTTCTCTGCAGAAATGAGGCACATCTGCTCCTACCAAGCTGAAGACCAGAATCTGACCTTTGGGAATGACATACAAAGGCTTAGGCCACAATATTATTCCAATAACAGTTGCAGAATAATGATAGGACAGTTTAATATTGGCAGGTTCAACTAAAATTTTCAACTGGACCAAGAAAAAAGACAAATTAATACACATTACAATAAGCATCTACAGCAAACTCACTTTTCAGACAACTTGAGATCAACTTCAAAAACTATCTGTACACACAAATGAGCTCAGCCTGCTATGCACTGTGGTTAACTGCTGATCTTCTTTTGCTCAAAAAGGTATCGCTCCACAGCACGCTTTCTGTGCACCTCACACAGTTCAGAGGACTGTTCATTGCAACATCTGTTCCAGAAACCTCACAGCTCAGAGTTCACAGCTCTTTACTGTAAAGTTTCAGAACTTAAATGTAAGCTTGATATAATGTATGCTAAGCAGTGCATTTGTGCTTTTCTTACTCTTTTCTCACAACTCTTTTCTGTGATCTCTCCTCTCCCACTCAGACCTCTAGCTCCCTCCTCAGAGTAGCAGATCATTGCTGCTTTGCCCAGTGTCACTCAGAACTGGAGGATACTGTAGGCTGGTAAGAGATAGTTTGGGGGTGTTGGGGTTTTTTTGTTTTTTTGTTTTTTTTTTTTACATGACTAAACCATACACCTACTTATTTCTGACATTTAACATAGGGTAATTATGGGAGGTTTCTGAGCTTTTATCTCATCCACTTTTTTTCCCAAGTTTTTCCCCATTTTCATAATTTCACATATCACCTCCAAGACATCTTCAAATGCCCTTATAAACCTTCTGATACTCCAGATACTGTCTGCACGCAACTAATAAACTTTTTCTTTTACCTCAAGATGTTTTCATTTCTGAGAACTATTCAGACAAAATAAGCTGTAATATCCTGCTGTTTCACCAACCTGTTTTATCTCAAATTTTTCAGACCTTCTCAGTGAATGTTTAGAATAACCATCCTATTCTTACTGGTTTTTAAGAGCAGAATAGCTTCCTGATCTAATGCAGGAAACCTAACACCAGTAATCCACTAATAATCCAGACAGCTAGCACAAGAAACTGAAGAGAGCCAGTGTAACATCAGTCAACAGTAAATAAAAAGCACAAATAAAAATAATTTCATTTCTAAAACTGGAAAAATATTTGATCTAGGAATAGCTTTCTTAATTCTTGCAGTGCATAATGATATCCGAATAAGACTACAAATACAATAATTCACTGGACTCCCAAAGTAGTATATGCCTTTTGGATTCACACCAGTTATACACAGGCACAATATATTTTCCTTTACCTTTCTTCTTTATCGATACAATAAAGCATTGCCTTATTTCGTGCAGCTTTGACAAGGCTTACTTACCGCTTCAGAATTATCAATGAAAGGGTCTGTTTCATCATAACCATAACCTATATCAATTAGGTCCTGCAGGCGATCTTTCCGATGCTTGTGGGGCTTTCCACCCTGAAAACAAAGAAGGCATTATATTACTTCAGAAAAGTTGAAGCCAGAAGGCATTGGAGGAATAGTCATTCAAGGACTTAGCAGTTTTGCTTTCTTGGATGCTTCCTTGAAGATGGTCTAGATGACTAATGAAACCTTTCACACAGGGATGAGTCCTGGCAAACATGCCTCACCAGAATCATCCCTGAAAAATACTCACTGGCTACCTGTTTCTGCATGACTGAGATCTTCCTGACATTTCCCATTCAGTGAAGTTTCACTGCCCTATGGTTTCAAAGCATAGTGATAGGACTCTTAGTGACTGAAGGGCTGTGATAATTTAGAAAGTGTGAAGTTTTTCAGTATGTTACATTACAAGGGAAAATACTGACAGCCTAGCATTCAGTAAAGCGTTTCCTTACACAAGAGGGACTGATTTACTACATTAAAGTCTAAATCAAAAGAGGAAAAATACTGATCTAGTACTTATAGATATGGCATCTGAGTTTAAGAAAAGAAGTTAAAGCATTCATATGACATAAGTGTAAAAAAACACATTAACATAAAACCTTTGAAATGCAAGAGCAGTCACCTCAGTTGACATGACTGATCATAAAACACTGTTTTTTAAAAATGGAATGTTACTTGAGTATTAAAGTCAGAAGCTGCATCACAGACTATGGATGGGCTCACTTACCTCCAGGAAGCAGAAAAATTAATTTTAATCTGTATTTTTTTGATGTGGAAGTTCCATTATTAAGTCAAGTCAAGTAAAAACTCACCCAGCTCAAACATTCAAGAAATCTAAAAGTTATACAAAAATCTGCTTAGGATTGAAGACCTAGTTTTCTAGCACAGATATATTGTCAAAACCATCAATATAAAAGTCTTAAAAGATAAAATTTTACAAAAGGCACCAGGTGCACTAAAATGGTAACAGGTGTTCTTCCATGAGTTCAAAAAGCATTGCTCCTGAAAACTGTCTGCCTGCACTCTATCTACTGTTCTGAGTACGCTTAGCGTAAACATGAACCTCTCCAGCTGGGACATCCAAATATCACAGCCTACTTGTTACTGTGAGTATGCAGACACTGTTCAAAGGAGGTCTCACCACTGCTCTTTTATGAGAAGTGTAAGCATGTGAACACCTCCATTTTAACAACCTTTTGCAAGAATTCAAGTTTGTAACAAAGTAAAGCATATGCTCTTGCAAAAAAACCCCAGGAATCTCTAAAGTACACTTAAACAAATAAATGCAATAGTCCTAGGAGAAAAACTTCAAAAGTGAGTTCTGTTTTTAATTCAGGTTTTCAAGCTATATTCCAAGCAAAGTGTTCTATCAGTCCTATAATTTCCTGCAGTCATTCATCTGGTAAAACATCTGAATGATGGTCCTACACATTCCCAAAACATGCAGTACTTATTCTTTTTTAAAAAGAAGATTTTGCATAAGAGGATAAAAAAAAAAGGCTAGAAAAGTAAAAGGCAGAATTCTGGTTAAACTCCAGTGAATCCAGTGCAAAAGCATATATAATTCACAATTCTGACTTAAGTCCCAGCAGGCAAAGAATGCTTCATAAACTATACTTCACTTTTTCACCTGTACTGATCTCACTAATATGCAATGCAATCCATCTCTGTACTACATATCTTGCTAGGTCCAAGTAACCATCAACATCCTTGTTTGTGCATCTAAAATCCTTTTGCAGCAATGGTTATCCTATGATTTCAGTAAGGGGGTTTAAAAAAAAATTTCCAATACATTTTGACTGCCTGACAGTCATAAAATCAGATAACACAAATAACAAAGTCTCATAATAGCTGAATCAATAAAAGCAGGATTAAAATAGTAACCCATATTCAGATATCTGAAAATATCTGAACCACTGTATGTATAATTACAGACTTTTCTTTGGGCCTGGTTCTACCCAGGTATGTTTAAGGAACTGTGTTGAGAGTTCATATGATCAACATGTTAAAGAGGCAAGACTACAGCAGAAGAACCAAAGGGATTATCTCTGTCACTGTTTACTATGCAGCAGTTCAGGGAAGTTTTGCTACTGAAGCTTTCCTCCAGCCCTTCAGTCCCAGAACACAAACAGTCGCAACACCAGCGAAAACTAAGATATCTAGTTCCAGAAGCCGCAAATACCATTCATTCAAGTATTCAAAAAAGCCAAATATGACTTCAACAAATTAACTGTGGCTTGTAACCTTGGGTTTAAACAACCTTTGCCTCACAGGACTAGAAGGCGGGTGGCAAATACAATGACAATATTTGTAGAATCTTAGAAGGGCCACAGCATACTCTATAGATCACTAAACATGGTCTCTACACTGGGTAAGTTAATAAAAATTATAGACAATAAAACCAGCAGGCATAAGAATTTACATTACAGAACAGGAATGAATTTGGGTAGAAAATAGTACTTCAAGTGCTTTTAAAAAAGGTCCAAAGATCTTTAAAGACAAGAAATTGTCATGAGATAAGGTCCACTCAAATTGATGTCTGATTTAAGGCTAGGAAAGGACAGAAATAACTATTCCATTTTGACAAAAAGTGATCAGTGAAATCACTAAGGAATGTGCATTCCCATTCATCTTCAGAAGCAACAGAGAGGGTTAACATTTGGAGGAGGTTGGCAGTATAAGATGACAAATTACTAAGGATAGTAGAGAAAAGAAGACAACTCTGAGAATTGTCTGAAGAATCACTGAAAGATCTCCCAGTTGCTCTGAATTTAGTACGATAAGTAGTCCGTTGCATTCAGTATCAATAAAAGCAAGGTAATCTGCACAAAGGAAGTACAACCCAATCAAGGAAAAAAAAATACAGTATGCTCTGAATTTGTTACGCTGCTCAGGAAGCACTGGAGTTGTTATGCACAGTTCCATGACATTTGCTCAACAATCAAGAGTGGTCAAAAAAGTAAGAATTGGGACTTACAAAACAAAAAAAAAAGGAACAGAGAAAAAACACAAGTCACTATTACATCACTGATAAATCAGGGCATCATACCATTAATATCCTTTCATTTAAAAAAAGAAATTAGAACAAGAAAGAGAACAGTAATCCAACAAGTATGTTTAAAGGTAAAACCCACCACTTTCCGTACAATAACAGAATGTTAGGACACTACAGTTGGAGAATGAAAGGGCTGAATTTAGAGCATAGCATCAAAATCAGATGCGGTGTGCAGGAGAACAGGAAATATTTCACTGTTTTTTTACAATACAGAAACTATGGAGCACCACGTGAAGTCATCAGGTTGTAACACGAAGTATGTTTTTATATGACTGTCATCATGGTACTCAGTGCCATGGAACACAGAAATCCAGTAATGATCTGGCAAATTCATAGCAGAAAGAGACAAAAAAGTTAAATACACAGCCTTTGGGAGAAATTAAAACACAGATTGCCAGACAGGCAAAAAGAGGTAGTATCAATGCACACTTGCTGTGTTGTACTTTTAATTACAAGATTCCACTAGTGTCAGAGGGCTATGCTACCATCCATTAGACAGACCTTTGTTTTGATCCAAGAAAAATTCTTACATTAGATACAATACTTCTGAGGTTCAGTATCATGTGTTCACAACAGTATTTGATTTTGTCTAGAGAGTAACAGCAATGAAAACAGTGAAAACAGGAACCCTTTGGAGCAGATTTTTATGCTGGTATATAAAATATGCAGCAATTCCAAAAAAGTTCTGAACAATCAAGTAAACAAATGGTATATTATGCATCTTAGTTTACAAAAATGCATCTATTCATAGGCTTTTTCTTAGTATCTGCAAAATATATCAAACGTACTGATTTGGTTATAAGTACAGGAATTTATCTGAAAACAAGTAAAAAGTCCTCAAGGTAGATTGTTCTTCATGTATCAAGTTTTCCAGGAGTACTGCCATACATGGTATGATTAAAAACATTGTTTGACACCATTTTAACTGGATATAGAGAATTAAAACCTAAGTAATTTAAGGAGGATATAGAACTTCCTGCAAATCTGAGAAAAAAAAAACAACACCCCACCTCTCTTTCTCTCATACAACCAGTGATTATTTTTACACTAAAGCTCTGTGAAGGAGCATCATGTCATGGCTTAACTTCAAGGGGAAACAGCACCATGGAGCCTCTTGCTCACCTGAGGAGAAAAGATTACTACAGAGGATCCCTGCTCTAGTTTAAGCCAAGGAGAGAACACTTTGCCACAAGAGTCAGAAGATGGCTGGATGTTATTAGAACGAACAGTTGTACTGGGTCAGTGTTACAGACATGCAATTCCTCTGAGCATGCATGGCAGGTAGAGACTGATGATTCTCTTATCGGAAGAGAGAAAGGACAGAGAATGTCTGACACAAGAAATCTTAATCCCTCACCACCCTTCATGCTCAGTGACTCTAACCTAATAAGTTGTTCTTAATATAGAACAACTTTCATGGGGCTGAGGGGCATAAGGTAAGGCAGAGAATGAAATGGAAGAAATCAGAAATAGTAATCAGCATACAAGTGCACCACAAATCTAAACTGTTGACAATTTTACTTTCTTGTTACCTACTCCTTTCTAACAGTTAAAAGCATCTATTTGCCCCCTTTTGTTGACTACTGAGCACTGAACTCTAGTTTTAAGTCTAGTAACATGTTTTGTCCATAAATGGACATGTTTAGCTTTGATGTATGCATAAATGAATATGCAAAATTAGGTTGCTTCCACTACCACTCCCTCCTACATATATTGCTTTACATGCTTACGTTGACTTCCATCTACTGTAGTTAAGCAACTTGTTTCAGGACATCATAAAATCCTTAACTTGTATTATACAAATGAGTTTTCTCAAAAGTATAGGTGAAACATTTTTCTCTCACATTCAAAAAATTATTTATCATTCAAATTAAAAGCAAACAGTATTCTGGAACTCTCTTCTCAATTCACTTGGTATACTGGTTCTGTAAAGCCCTTCAACAGATGAAAATTTTTATTTTAAGAGTCTATTTGTTATGTATCACAGCTAACATCCCTTGAAATGGCAATTATTTCTACAGAATGCATAGACTGGGCACTCAGGAAAAAAAATTAAACAAATCAGAAAAGATAGATCTTAATATGTGTATTAATAGCAAAAGATACAAATGTCTGCTACTGTTTCCCTTCTTTATTACGGAGGTGCTCTATTTGTAATCCAGAATATCAACATGCCTCAGCATGATGATGAGCTTTGATTGCCAGCTCAGAATTAATCACCCAACCCTACCCATATGAATTCTTAAAGACCTGTTTGGGTGTGGTTTTTGTCAACATTTTCTGATTTCTACCTTCATTTACTAGTGTAAGCCTTATGTTACTAGGTAGTGTTGTTCAAGTCATTCACACTGCACTTTCAGAAACCAGCAGTGTATCTTTAGGCAGCTAGCAGCTACAAGAAATTTATCAAGCAATGTCTTACTATTCAACAAATAATCCAAACTAATCAGAAATACATCAAGATTCATCAGGGTTTAGTCCAAACAGAGAGCTGTTCAATAGTGCACAACAAACACCATTACATAAAAATTCTTTCCTCCAGCATAGTATTTAGCATAAATATCGACCTGCATCTATTAGTTGTATTTATATAGAAAGCTTTTCCAAGAATAGCTTCACAAGCTATAACATCTATAGACAAACCTATTTAGCAGACTTGTCTGATAAGCTTGTTGCAGCTTCAAGGTGCTTAAATGAAATACAGTGAGACAGCCATCTCTGAAATGTACAGAAGTCATTTGACACTACATCAGCAACCTTATTCACGAACCATGGTGTTAACATCTCTAAAGCATCATAAGTTATTACCATTAAATATTTGTGCATCTTAACAAAGTGCAGTAACTCACGTATTTTGCCTCGAACTTCTTGGCAAGCATTTCTACTTCATGTCGCTCACGTTGTTCATCATTAAATGGGTCTTCCAAGTGAACCGATTTCTTCTGAAAAATACAGAAGTCACATATTCATTCCACAAGAACTACAGAGTGCATCCGATAAAATATTTATTAAATGTCAATAAACAATGCTCTGATGACTAATAGAATTTATACCATGTCCAGATACTTACTTTGGTCTATAAAAATTAATTTGACCCATTCAATTATCATTTGGTTACTTTGCTTCTGATGAGAACACCAACAGGAAATTTAAGAGAAATACTTAGATTTGTATTTTCCAAAGCATTCCACTACAACCTCAACTGCAAGTGTAAGCATAAGAGAGAATTACAGCCATCTGAGGTTCAAAGAGAAACAAATTTTTTTAAATACAACTTCTTGTCACTTCTGCTGCCTCAGGTGCCTCTTGCAGGTGTTGTGGTCCTTCTAGATACAACAGACTACATGTACCCAGTATAATGACCAGCAGGGAAGCAGCCAGAAGACTAAAAAGCTCAGTAACTTATAACCATAACTAATGTAGTCCTTTATCTAAAGAAAAAAACAAGAGTGCAAGAGTTAATTTCAGGAATCATAGCATGAATTACAGAAGATTGCCCCTGTCTTAGCCACAAGGACAACAGAGATTTAATATTTCAGCTATACAAATAAGGATGAAGTACCCCATTACTTTTTTTTTTTTAAAAAAGGTTTTCACTGACAGTGTCAGTGAACGGGTCAATGAACAGAGTGCTTTTTTTTGAACAAGTTATGGCAGAAAACCAGGGCTGCCTCTTTCAAATTAGAGTTCACATAAAATACAGTAATTCCTGGAAGTAGGGAAGGTACTTGAATGATAAAATATGGTGGAATGGAGTTCCATTTTATGGAACTTTAGGGACAGCAACTAATTTTACTGTACATGGACCACTCATCAAAGAGCAGATGAATATTTACAATAGACTAAGAACAAAAAAATAACACTAAGTTCAAAAAAGCAAGATTCTTCCTTCACAGTATGAAAAGCCAGTATATTGACTAAACATAGACTAAACTAGCTCAATAGTATCAAGACCAATATAATGAGGAAGGCAAGCAAAACTGCAAACACCACAGTTATCATACATTTTCTAGACCGAGTACTTAAAGCAGAAATTAGTACAGGTTATAGTTAGTCCTGAAACATAAGTTAAAGTCACATACATATTTTTTGCAGGCATATTCAAATATCAAATATTGCTCATTTCGTGAAACACCCGTTTGCTCTACTTTTAGTTGGAAAAACCTATTCCACATCTTCTGCTAGACATATGTGGCTTTTTTAATTGTGAAATGAGATAAGGTTGAGTAAAATTCTCAAAGTTGTAGCTGATCAATCTCCTTAGTTAAGCACTACTGCAAACTACAAACAAATTTTAGTTTTGACTGTTTCTGAGAAATGGAAGACTCTCAGACTAAGGTGTTACCACTTCAGCACCTTTACAGCCTGCTTGACAGAAGCCAACTTGGGCTTCTGGCTCGTCCACTTAGATTTAGTTTTTATGCCCTAGGCCTCAGTTCCACCAACAGAATCGAGAGCACACTTTGACTTCTGCCAGCATTTAAGAGGCAAATGAACTGTTCAACCACACCAACTTATTACTCACATCCAAAAACTTTACATATATAAATCCTACCAAAAGACGAACTCTACAAACAACCCTAATGAAGGATTTTCTCTTTATCAAGGCAAGAAAGAAGGACAAGGACACCACAAGTCTGTAAAATAAACAATTCCACTAGTATCTGATTCAGGGTAGGAACTCAAATTTGGAGTAAAACCAAAAAAATAGAAGTTGCACTATCACTTCAGTTTGGACATTCGCTATCATTCCACTAAGAGACCTATTAAAACAATGTTTGAAGTTATTCCTGTGCACCAGTTCTCGCCTTCCCAGAACAGCCTGCCTCTGGAGAATCTTTATTGGTTGCTCCAATTCCAAGCTACAAGCTAGAAAGGCAAGCTTGTTACTTTGTAATGTTAGACGTTAATGGGTAATGTTATAAGAAAGTTGAGCAACTTCTTTTAAGGAAGAAGTCAGCAATAGCTTTCAGAAAACCAAATCAATCCTCACCTTATAAAAGGTCTGCATAACAAAAATAGTTTACGACCTGTACATTTTAAACTGAAACATTACTAAAACAACGAATTTGGAAATCTAAACCTTCACTTAAAACGGCAACATTAACTGCCAACTAGTTACTATGTACTTGGAAAAAACAATCTCAGGATTTTCAGTCTTTCTTATCATACCAGAGTAGTTCTTGCAGCTTCTTCACGTAGCAAGCAAGAAGTTAAACTGAGCAGCCAAGTATAGGTCAGTTTTTAAACATGAATTAAAGTCCAGTCACTTTAAAAGAATCATAATTTATGACACTGTTTTACATAATTTGTTTCACATGGTCCAACAACTGACAGGCCATTACGACCCATTAATTTCAATATGGACTCTACAGAGCTCAGAAACATACACAGTTTCTTATAAAGCATTTCTATCACTGCCTCTACCTTCCAAGCAGCCTCTGATCCCAGCTGCAGCAAAATCTCCCAAATCAATGTTCTCCCCCCATGCCAAACAGACACAGAATTTGCATCAGAACCACATTAGAAAAAGCCATTTGCCCCTGATTATGTGATTAAGATACTAGCAACCTACAGGAAAAAAGGCAGTTATGGAACTGGAAACTGCCAAAGGGAAAAGTCAGCCTCCACATACTGAGCCACTTCTAACACTAACACAATTTTCACCTTCCTACAAGAATTGCTCAGAAAGATTGCACTTCACAGAGCAGCATGATTATGATACGCTAATTCAGAGGAGTCATAACTGGCAATGTTCACACACAACAGCTGTAGGACAGGATGAACAGAGGAAACCTTTTAACTTGCATCACAAGATCACAGAGGGATTAAAATCAGTCACTGATTTTTCTGTCTTCGACATTTGAACACAATCCAGTGTGTACATCCCTCCTACTAAAGAAAAAAAGTGAGCCGGATGCAAAGTATAGTTACAGCACCAGCATCACCTACCTTTTGGTTCACAGAAAAAGTTTTAACCATTTTGTGCTGGATGTAAACATGCCATGGCAGTATCAGGACTGGTATTTGGGGCTTGCTTTTACCAGCAGATCTTCCACAATCTTCTCACTAATAGTTTCTTACTTGCCCCCTGCCTTTTCCACTACGAGGCAAACTTTCTCTAAAAGTCTGTACTGAAATTAAGAGGAGACACAACTATTTAAAACAAGTGCAACTTCACTGGTATCCTCAACTCACTAAGAACAAGTGGCTCAAGTGTAACCAGCTTAAGGACACGCGTCTCTCCTTCCTACTTGGAACACTGGGTCTTGTTGATTGGCTAATGCTCTTGCTTCTTAAAGCTGCCTGCACGAGCTTTGCTCCTTAACAGAAAAGTAGTTCAAGCGCCAAACATTTTCTGTTTGGGCAGCACAGGGAAAAGGAGAGTACTTTTTTTTCTTGAATTAAGTTCTTAACAGTTACAGGTAGAGTTACCATTTCAACATTAACTCTCATTTATCCCTGTTGTCTCCAAGACGGCAGAAACTTCTCTGCAAGTCTGCTAACGCTCACTTCACAGCTTCTCAAGGCTCGTTGCAGAGCCGGGCCAACAACTCTTCATTTACCTGCACACAGCCTAGAGACAACCCTGATCACAGAGCGGCAGGGTCACAGTTTCCTCCAGCTGGCGGAAAAAAGCTGCCAGGAAGGGAGGACGCAACGCCACGGCTGCCCGGGCAGGGAAAGGGAGCGGCGGGGAGGGCGGCCGGGGTAAGCGGGGCACAAGACAGTGGCGCTCCGCCGCCTGAGCCCGCAGGGAAGGCCAGGACACCTCGGCCAGCCCAGGGAGGACAAGTGCGAAGCCTCCCCTTCCCCCACGGCCACCGGCGCAGCCTCAGCACCAGGAGGAGCCCGCAGCCACGGCGAGGCCGCCGGACTTCCCTGTAGGACGCCGCCCCTCCCGGCGGGCCCGGACCACCCCCGAGCACCGCGGGGCGACCGATAAGGCTATCGGCAGGGCCGGGGCCGCCGGCACCCGGGAGGAGGAGGAGGAGGGGAAGGAGGATGCGCGGCGGGACCCGTGCCAGCGGGAGGGAAGGGGAGGAAGGGGAGGTCCCGTACCCTCGAGTCCCCGCACAGCAGCAGCTCCGGGTAGCTGAACTCCACGCAGCCCTCCTCGGTGGGGTCCTTCAGCACCACCTCCAGGCGGACCGTCTGGCGGAGCGGGAGCGCCTCCCGCGGCGGCGGCGGCTCCTGCCGCCCGCTCTGGCGCGGTGGCGGCGGCGGCAGCGGCGGCGGCTCGGGCCGGGGGGGCTCCCGCT
>WBMV01002647.1:446208-504132 GCA_013396655.1 Campylorhamphus procurvoides | reverse complement strand
GCCGGGGCGATGCGCACGCCGGGCCGGGCCGGGCCGGGCCAGCCGCGCGGGGCAATGGCGGCCCAGCGGGAGGCTCAGCGGGACCGGGGGTGATTCGTGCTCGTCGGGACCCGCGCTGCCCCCGCAGCTGGCTCGGCCTCTCGGGGCCGCGGGGCTGCCCGGGGGGAGCTGCGCTGAGCAGCTACAGTCGGCGGCGGTGGGTCAGTCACCGGAGAAAAGCCCTAAAGCCTCGCCAGGGCCGAGGGCTCGGTGCCGGCGGGAGCGGCTGAGGACACCGCGGGCTGCCCCAACACGGTCCTGCAGAGCGGCCGGCGCTGCTGTGGGTGCCGGTCTGTCCGCGGGGCAGAGCGAGACTGCCGTGGCCGCTCCCGGCCTGTACAGCAGCAGCTCTGGCCGCAGGGAGCAGCTGTGGGGCGGTGAGACAGAGCTGTCCTCTAGAGACAGCACAACGCGAGGGAGGCAGCGTTTGAGCAGCAGCGACACTTCCCTCATGAGCAGGAGCTGCCTGCAAACAGTGCAAGTGTTTCAGTCTATCACCACCTACTTTGACAGACTGCTGGCTGGTATTTCCAGATGGAGGTGTGCCACCAAGGCAATGCAAAGTTTCAGGAAGCTTGTGAACATCTTCGTGTACATTGCATCCTCCACCTTGATTGGAGCAGAGAAAAAGAAGTCTTTTTTTTTTATTATTATTTTTTGGCCTCATAAATGCTAGGTAGGAGTGGTTTTGTTCTTTTTTTTTTTAAATGTACCCATCTTATGCAAAGCGAATAATTCACGTCTGTGTATTATTTGGATAATTATAGCAGACCATTCTTTGCATCACATTACTCCACTTTCCAAATTGCATTCATCACCGTACTTGATGCTTTCCTCTCATTGCATAGGAAATGTTTTGACTCAACTGTTTACTTTTATCTAGACTCCAGAGAAGATCCTTGACACTAGAACGATATTACTGAAAGTTACATCATCACTAACAGGGAATGGAGAGCATTTCAGACAGAATACTCCTTGCAGCATGAAATCACTGGAATGGCTGACCTGATCTGAGAAATGTAAACTGTCTCCTTTTGAAGCTTGAAAGGCTTCTTTGAGCTTTATAGTCAAAGGGACTTTTTTATCTGAAAACCTTGCATGTTCTAGTATACTTAGTGAACTTGTTAGAGGTATTCCTCAAATATGTTTTTAATTTCAGTACCAAAATCATTTAGTGATCCCACTTGTTCTCCTGCTGAGAATTCCATACAGCTGTCTGGTGATGCAGATAATAGGCAATGTATTTCTGGATCCAGACCCTGCAAATCCTGCCAGGAAGATTCTCCTTTTCATCAAAGTTCCTGTGTAGTCTATGTCATTAAACCCTACAATGATAAAAAGGGCACTTTGCTGAGTACAAGAGCAATTTATTGCTCATCAAAGAGAAATCTTATGTTGAAGTCACGGGCTCTCCTGCAGCTCTGCTGAATACTTGCTTTCAACAAGAAGATAGGAGACTAGACATTGAAATAAGTAACAGCAGGTATTTTGTTCGCAGGTAATACTTGGATGTATCCATGGAAGGTCATGCAATAAGCTGTGCATTTTAAGTATCCAACCTAAAAATCTCTTCTTGTCTTTCAGTTCCTGATATAAGGGACTATATTCAAGAGTAACGAATGTAGAGCAGAAAATCAGTTTTGCAAGTTTCTGAATGTAGTGCTTCAGATTGTCTTAGTTGTAGTGTAAAAACAGTGTAGGGCAATACTGGAATATGTTTGTTACACTTGGTCTAAGATACTAGAAGCACTCAGGAAAGACTCACAAGAAAACAACCAAATCTAGTAGAGTAATTTTGAGGTGAAATTGAAGCTGCTTTTTATTTCACTGGTGAAAGCCAGTATGAGCAGGTCAGACAAAGTGGATGCTCAGAACTACAGGTGCTCCAGTCACATCAGTGAGTGGCAGTTTGTTGACCTGACTTTGCTTCAGAGACAACAACAGAGACGGCACAGCAAGCCACCAGAGGCCTGTACCCTGGTGCAGGTAGGCTCTCCCTGTTCTGCTTTGGGATGGCTTCTCTGTTTGTAGCACTCTGTCTTCCTTTTGGGCTGTTAGTGTTGGTTGTGATAAAGCCAGAGCTGTACCCTGTTTCGTTAAGAGACCAGTGCTTGCTGTTTTTCTGGACCTAACGGTAACCGCTTTGCTGCCTTTGTGGCTTCCTCTAGGCTGGACACCCTACAGCAGCAAGCCCAGGGCCCATCAGAAGGCGGTGTCCTTATCAGTTGTGTTTGTCTCCAGGGAGCTATCAGCTTCAAAGGCTGAATATTTTACTTCCACGAGCTATGAGCCTCTTGTCCTTGGAGAGGAACACAGGAGAAAGCATGTAGTTCTGCTTATATCAATAATAAGCTTAGGTGGCGCGGGATAGCAGTTTGTCTTCTGCTTTGCTTCAGGTGAGCACTGAGACCTGTGTTTTTCCATAGGTTCCTTCCTCACCATATCCTCCTTGGTTTCTTATGGTCCAGCCAGACATCTTGTTGATCCTCATGGTCCTTTCACTGAAGCTGCTGCTACAGCCCCTTCAACTTCCACTGCTGTGCCAGGAGATGGTACAGCTGCAGGTAGGATGGTGTTTGTGTAGCTTTTACTAGAACTGCTGCTGCATCACAAGAATCCACTGTGCCAACAATGTGGCTGGCATTGCTGGTTTTCTTTTTAATGATGCTCTCAATTCAAGTGTGACTTCTTTTAAATTTTCTTCCCTCCCACATCTTTATTAAGTTGTTTCCTGCCAGACCCAGAATCAAGGAAATCACCCCCTCTTTCTTTCCAAAGCCAAACACCAATGCCATTCAAACCATTTAGAAAACTAATTTATCTGTAGGATCCTTCCCCCTTTTCTGTTTTTATCACTGTTGTTCTTTAAAATAAAAATACTGTTTCCTGCAGAACACACATCTAGCTTTCTCTCCTCAGACACGTGTACTTAAGAGTTAGCAGCAGCTCTGCCACAGCCTTAAAAAATCTGAAGTATACTTTTCAGTGAAGTAAACAGTATTTGGAAGGACTGTAGACAGGTAGAGAAATGCCAGATTCACTCTAGAAGAGTGCATGCATTAGCTTCAGGTAATTAGGATATCCTTTGGCAGGGGAATAATACTCATTTGTCACAATTCCCAGGCAGAGGAACTTTATCCCATGCATTGGTATAGTGGTCCCTGTGAACCAGTCAAACCATACTTCTTGGAGAATGAAAGTTTGAACCTATGAGACACTGGATTCCTCTCCAGAGCTTCAAGAAAACAAAATGTTGGTTTTTATCTCACATTAAAAATAAGCCAGAAATGAGGGCAAGTCTTCATGTGAAAAAAGTAAAGGAATTTACAGGCGTGGGTGTCTCATGGCAGTGAGAATTCCTCAATCAAAGGTGGGGGTGTTATGAATAATCTGTGCTGTTCAGGTGCAATTTCTCAATGAGAACTTCAAAACTGACAAAACTTCTGTACAATTGATTATTATTATGCTCCACAGAACATTGTAACATTCTAAATAGGATAAGACTGTTGGTTTAGAGGAACGTCAAAAAAATTCAAAGCCTCAAGTGCTGGGTTTGGACAGAACAGCAGATTAGGAAGAAAAAGCAAAGATAGAAAAAGGAAAGAAGAACTGAATCATTGCCAAGGAGGGCAAGCTGCTTGAAGAAGCTGCTGTGGGAACAGCATTTGATCCTGGAGAGAAGATGAAATATTGAGACATTGAACATCAGCTTTTAAGTAGGTGCATTTACCAAGCAGAACACAGCTAAATTGTTCCCTTGGATAACAGTAGCAAAATCAATTGTAAATAACAAGATAAGAACATTTTTCTAGGCACATCTTATTTTTTACTTAATAATTGTTTTTGCTTCTGGTGTCAGGATTTCTTGCTGAAGCAAGGAGACAACTTTTGTCTTTAAGCTTTCCTAATGTTAAGGGTGAACTCATTGAGGCTGCCAAATAATCTGTAAACTTCTGCAGTAATATGATTCCAGGTGAAGTGTCTTAACTAACATTAATTTGGTAACGTCAGCCCCTGAGGAAATTCCTCTTTGCAGGTTTACTCTTTACTTTTCTAAGAAGGCGGAAGAAATAGAGGCAAAAAAAAAATATTACCTTCTAAGTGATCACAAGAAAATTAGAGCCACCGAATTAGCAAAGTAACAAGCGATAGCACAAGAGAAAATTGGACCCAAATTGTGCCAGAGAGGGTTTTAATTGGATATTAGGAAAAATTTCCTTACCAAAAAGGCTGTCAAGCAATGGAACAGGCTGCCCAGGGAAGTGGTTGAGTCACACTCCCTGGAGGTATTTAAAAGCTGTGTAGATGTGGCATTAAGGGACATGGCTTAGTGGTGGATGTGGCAGTGCCAGGTAAATGGTTAGACTCAATGAACTTAAAGGTCTTTTTCAACTTGAACGATTCAGTGATTCTTTAAAATAACCTCTTAGCTAAAATCCTGGATTTTTTTCTTGTAGATAGAAAGAACAGCAAGAAGGATTACATCAGAAATAAACACAGAATAGATTCTGTAGGTGAGTACCCAGTAACATACACACACGCAAGCTTTTTTCATTAAAAATACAATTGTATAGAAAGGGAGCAGATTTCAGTGAACTGGTGGAGAAGCTTAAACTGAGGAGCACCTGTCTGTTACATGTTGATTGTGACTAATAATGTCACTTAAACCGTATTTAAGCCGAGTTTAAAATTGAGGAGGAGCTGTCTTTAAAAATAATAGTTCTGTAATGGTAGGTATTTTATGATTCACACCTGCTCATTTGAAAATGTAAAAACACCTAGATGTTTATGGAGATTGAGAGGGATTATGTGCTCTGGGGAGTTGTCCCTCACTTTTGCACCATTTCTTTAAAGATACTTGCAGTATGGGATGCTTATCTCCGATGAAAAGCTTGTTCCATCAGGTCAGCACCCCTGGAGGCAGCCAAAGATTACCAGCCTGTCTGAAACTTTGGAGTCAGGTTATTTTCTTATCCCTGTATTATTGTCTGCTGGTTTAATTCTTCCAATAGTAATTAAAACCACACAAGAATATGAGTCACAATTTCAAGTAGCTCTCCCACTCACCTGTAACAAGAATAAGGAGGATTGCCCGAGTAGGGAGTTCTCAATTTGAATTGCAATTTCTATACTAAAAGCAATAATGCTGTTTAATGAGGTAAAATGATCTGGAAGTAATTCTTGGCAGTACAAAAGCTAACATGCCACAGAATTGCTCTTGCTCTTGGTTTCTCTTGTGGGTGCTGACCAAAGACAAGACATTCTTGGTGCCCTTGAGAGCAGAGTCAGGCAGACTACAGCCTAGATGAGCCTTGGTCACTTGCCACTGCCATATTTTCTATTTTTTTTTTTGTGAATTAGAAATATTTTAATAATTATCAGAAATTTATTAAATACTCTAATACGCGAAAAATAGTTACTGATCAGGAAACAACTGTCAAGCAACATTCATTCTTGCAAAAAGGAGAATTTCATTCAATACATATATGTACATTGCAAAGTAAAAGTTATAAAGACATATAACATAATATTTGCTTTTCAATAAGCTTTTCAATGCCCCTCAGCACTTTGGAAACTGCTTTTACTTATATAAAGTTCTGCACCTAAGTAAGTGCACATTATCACAGACAGCTGAAGGTGATTGCGTAAACAAATTACAACATGTTTAACATTCATATAAGCTTACGATCACAATAGTAAGAAGCATAGTTTGCATGTGCATTTCAGCATTTTCATACTTCCATGATTTTATTTCCAAGCCAAATTGCCTTCAAAAAGCAAAGCACATATTTATCATCGAGAATTAACTACATACTGAGTTTGCAGATTCAACACAAAGCTGCATTTGAGCTGCCACAGCGTTAAAAGAGCATCTGAAAAATTACATATAAAATATGATTTTCCATACAAGAATAATTTAAATATAAACCCGAAATTTTATAAAACTTTTCTTTCCACCTCAAGTTGTATTTTGAGAAGACATAAGAAATGTAAACTTTTTGAACATATTAAAACATGTAGAATAGCAGCAATAGCAGTGGCAATTTTAAGAACAGAGTGGATGCTACATAAGAATTGCTTATGAAAACAAGCTACATATTCTGTGTAACAGTTCCATTTCAAATGTCATTCTTCTGACCTTAAAAGAATTCCCCCAACATTGGTAAGTAATTGTACAGCTTATTCTTACCTGAATACTTCCTCACTATTTTAAGAGACTGAGTTATTTCTTAGTGTCATGTTGATTTCTAGTCCTCCATAGGACTTAGCATTTTACAAATCTGAAAAAATCTTGCCTTGAATACCTGTAAAGTAGGGGCAAAGCAAGTCATGCTCAGAGGTGGTGCAGGGGGTGGAAGAGCTAAGTGAAAAAGAGCAGTACATTGGTAGTATTCTGGTAGTTCCGTAAGGCCTGTCACAGTACTGTGTAGACGGGAAGGGAAAACAGTCAGTAGGGAAGGAGGATGCACAGAAATGAAAAGTGGATGCAGCAATAAAACCTCTTTGAGAATACCTGGCTAAACTGACTGAGGAGTAAAGCTTGTCTTGGAAATTACTTTGTTGTGACCAGAAAATAGCTCTTCTGTCTTTAAATGGTGGGGAAACCCACCATTGTTTTATATAAACAACCAGCTTCTCAGTTTGTTCAGTCATTAGTAAGTTCAGCACTTGTGGCGTCATGAGTAAGTCAGACAAAAGTAAGACTGAACTTGGGGAATACAAATATTATGATAATCACCAGTATTGGGAATATACGAGGAAGTTTAAGACTTATCAGGTTTTGTAATTCGATTTTTGTAAGATTTTCTTAGATACAGCTTTCACACATGGATTGATATTCAAGAGATACATTTACTTAATGTGATATGAATTAATTCACCAGCTCTGCAAAATAAGACGTTGAGTTTTGTCACATAATGGCTACTCATTTAATGGCCACTCATTTAATGGCCTCACCCACTAATGTAAGGAAAGGGAAAGATTACTAGTAGTTTTAGAGTAAATGGGCATAATGATCCCATTATGCTTAAGAAGGACAAAATCATCAAAGAAAATTGTAGCTGTCACAATGAGCAATATAACTGTTAGAACTGAATCACAGTTCTTTTCTACATGATGCAAACAATCTTAGCATTATTATATGTATTCTTAAAATGTTACTCTATATTATATAATTCTGCACTGTTACGTGTGTCTTTTCACAGAGGTGACCACATGGAAGTTGCTTATAGTGATCAAGGAGCAGATGGTGGAGTCTAAGGCCCATCACTCATCCCCAGTTAAGGGCCAGCTTAAAGTGTGGTTTGAGGACTTAAAAAAAAGATCCATGAAAGAGCAGTTCAAACACAACAGCATAGATAGTATTTCACTTTTTAGTTAGATTCAGCTGTATCTGAGAACTGCTGCAAACTACCCCATAGCATATTTCCTGTCAAAATAACTGAAGACCCAGGGTCTTGAAGGTCTATTGTAAAAACATTTTAAAGACCATTACTTCTTTTACTACATTCATTATTTTAAACTCTTCTAGAGAATTACGAATAATATAATGTGGAGTAGTTAAGCACAATTCCATGCATAAGTATGAATTGAAACAGAAGTTCTCTTTGTATTTGGAGAATACATGGTGTTTTCTCAAAAGTCACAGCTCTTACTGTAGACTTTTATTTTAAAATCTGTAGATAGATGCTAATTCATCAACTAAGCAAGACCTGTAAGGAGTTTGGGAACCATCCCTTGCTCAGAGATGTGAAATGTCTACTTTATTTGTTCCAAATTAAAGTTTTTTAAAAAGTAAGCTTTAAGTGTGTGGCTAAATGTGATTACATGGGCAAGAAAAAGTTGTTTCAAATTCTGCAAAAGGACCTGAACTGCTGGACTCCATCAGTCTCTGGGATGTGTTAACATCTCATAAAAAATGAATGGGAAGTATTATCTCCTGTTACATGGCTCTTTTACAAGTTTACCTGAATACAACAATACTGCAGTATCTACAAATATAACACATACATTTCTGATGTCAGATACCTAATTTAAAAGAACAGCATAATACAGTATTCATAAGGTACCTGTTAAGTAAGTTGTGAATGACAGATGATGAAATGCAGCCATCAGTCATTGTTAATAGAATGTTTTGGGGCCCCTGGAAGGATGGAGGATCCAACAGACCCCTTGATAATCCAGAAATAGATGTAAAGCAGAACTAATAAATGTCCACAGAGAAACACACTAGTGATTAGTGAGGATAAGACAGTCACACAATGTGATCTGCATAAGCTGGAAAATTGAGCCTGTTCAAACAAAATATAGTTTTGTAGAACTAAAAGTAGGCTGTTTCTTCTGAAGGAAAGACCACTCTGAAAAATACCAGTTCAGTAAAAACTTGAGTGTCATGTTACAGTCGAGAAGCAATTTAATGCAAGTTGCCCCATGATAATATGACAAAAAGGATGAATGCATCCTTTGAGAAGGCGAATAGCAAGCAGCAGTATGGAGGAGCATATTCCAATGTCATACACAATCATAAATTATACCCAGTGCTAAGCAGCCATCTTTTGAAAAAAAGTCTGTTGACAAACCAATTGCCAGTTTTCCAGCCTGGAAAACACCCTTACAAGGGAAGTTGTCTTTTATACAGGCAGAGTTGACTCGCTGCACTTAATGCATACCTAAAGATGAAAAAAACCACAAACCAAAAAACCCAACCCAAACCAAAGGATGCCAGGCTTTAATGGCTAACAGCAATGGTGATTGTTGGAGGAATCAAATAATAGAGAACAAGGCCAAACAAGTTCAATTTAGAATTAAGGTACAATTTCTAAAACAGCAAATGTGATTTAACCGTTTGAGTAAACTGCAAAGTAAAACTATGGATTTTGCATTATCCACCTTCAAATTAAGACTCCTAAAGTTTTACTGGCAAATATTTTATGGTAAGTCACATTAGCTATTGGATTCAACATAAAGATTAGCTGATGAAATCTACCATCTTGTAGTGTGCAGTGTCAGGCCAGGTTATCTAGCAGTTGATTAATTATTTGATTCTAAGGTTACTGGTAACACTTTCATGCAATTATCTACGTATTCAATGATCATATGAATAGATTAAAAGAGAAGAGAGAAGTCAAGAAATGGAACTCCAAAAAGAGTGAGTGGGAATTACTTCTGGAGATAAGAGAGGGGAAAAACAGTTAAAGAGTAAACTGATGGGCAAAACCCAGACTTTTCTTCAATGCATGTAAAGCTCCCATAAAGCGAAGCTACACGTAGCAACAGTTATATATGTAATTGTTTACTTTTCTGTTTTACTCCCTAATGGCCAAGTTGCTCATTCAGCCTTAGACAGCTTTCTTATGAAGATCAATGAGCAAACTTCAAGCTGAGGGAACCACATAAACCAAAATGCCTGCTACAGTCCAGAGCTGGAATGTGATGTGATTTTTCTTTCACAATGAACTTGCCACTTCCAGTTTAGTACATTACTTGGCTCCAGCTGTTAGTACAAGATATATGCTGGATTCCAGAAGTAAACCAAGATATATTGGATCAGTTCATATGCTGGCCAAAGCAGATGTTATTCTGGAACTCACTTAGAGCAGCAGACAGGATAAATGTCCTCCTCTGCAGTGTAATTCACTTAGATGTTACTGGCATAGATGTTCAGGTATTACAAAGTTTAATTCACAGTTGACTTCCATATCAGAAATGGGTTAGCACCCAATGAAAAGCACTGACATGCTGTTTTGGGTTTGGCTTTCTCTACCGGTCACTATTAGTGATGTGATTGCTAACACAGTATCTTCTGTGCATTCTATATAGCTTTTTTCCCCCAGAAACAGATGATTATTCAGAATATAAGAAATAACTGTAATTTCCATACTCTTCCTTGAAATTCTGATGATGCAGCAATTTCTTTCTACCTTAATCTCCCTTTCACTACATTATCTGAAATGCCACTGTTTCAGTTTTATATTCACGTACTCCTGACCCAGTAAACTCACCCATATTTCCCTGACTGCGCATGCATCCTTCACTGCCTATTTGTTCTGAATAGGTCACTTTTGTTTTTTTCCTCCACATCTACCTTCACTTCTAGACATCCTATTTAGAATACCTTCACTCCTTGAATTTCCATAGTTTAGGGAAATGGGCAGAGATAAAATTTTGTTAACTCTATCTGAGAAACCGCTTTAGATATACTTTATTAAATTCTACTTCCGTATCAACTAAGGCACCTCCTATTTTCACATCTGTTCTTTGAGTAAGATCCCAGGTTAAACAATGAAAGATACATTCTAGATCTATTTCTAAGGTAAAATAAAACACCAATATTTCAGTACTTTTCTTGTTCTGCATTTTAATAGTACCTACATATCTGTTCCATTACCAAGACCTAAATGCTAAGACAATATGTATCTTTTATTTCATCACTGCTCAAGGCAAAGCTCTGCAGCCCTCTATTATATCTTAAATGACAAAAGCTTTATTACCAGTCAATAAAATGCACTGTGCTAAACTCCACATTATTTAGCATATCAAATATGACATTATGATTACAGTAAATAAAGGTGAAGTTTTAAAAAACTTCTTCACTGGTCACAGACGAGAATTAAAATTACTCCCCAAGCCGTTATGCTGCAATGCCATCACGCTTATTTCAGAAGATTCAACTAACACATAAAATGGTCTGTAATGGATTTGGATGCTCTTCAGCTGTCCTGCAGGTTAAGCTTCAATAAAGGGAGTAATTAGATGCATTTAACATCTGCTACAAAGCTACCAACATCATTTTTCGAAGCTTTGTACCAAGATTCATAATTGTATTCCCAATCTGTTTCCAAGTTAATTAAACTGGGATGGAAAAGAAAAATGCCATTTACAAGTGAAACATGTTTTGTAACTGCTTTCAGTGAAAATGCTGCTCCTTTCACACCTTTTTTGAATGAGTGTAACATATCCCTGCCCCTTCTGAAAGGCTCTGTTATTGTTGCTAGTATGATGGATTGGTTTCTAGATGTAAATGCAAGTAGCCCCAACTGTCAATGTATTTCTAGACACCTGAATGATGATGCCCACATTTTTTGCTTAAAGCAGTAAAAACACTGACATGTTAAATGGCAGAGAGGTGTGTATGCTCCATATATACTTAGCTGCCTTATTTTCAGCAAACTACCATAAGATCAGGACCAAGGCTATTGTCTTGCCTTTGACTGATTAATGAAGATGTACTTAATGACCAGCCACAAACCTGCCCTCTTCCACATCAAAATGAATATACTATTTCAACTTCTGCAGTATGAAGCGACAAAGACCAACCAGACATTCAACTAAGAGCTTTAATCAATGAACAGACAGTAAAGAATATGGCATTCTGAATTCCTCCAAAAAGATAAAAAAATACTTTAGTATTTTACAAATTTGTAAAATTTAAAGTTTCTTTTTACAAATAATATACAAATGTTGTTCACTACAGTTATGGTTACAAAGCCAGGGGGTGGAGCTTTACTGATGAATATTCATACACTTGGAACTTACTGCCCAAGGGGTGGAAACACAGCCCCACCACTTGCCTGGGCTGATCCAGACTGCACTGGAAAAGGGTGAGGCTCCAGAACACTTATATTACATTGATGACATTGTTGTATGGAGGAACATGGCAGAGGAAGTTTTTGAGAAAGGGGAGAAGACAATCCAGATTCTCCTGAAAGACAGTTTTGCCATTAAAGAAAGTAAAGTCAAGAGGACTTTCCTGCCTAGGAAATTCAGTTCCTAGGAGTGAAGTGGCAAATTGGACATCACCGGATTCCAACAGAGGTGATTAACAAAATAGCCGCTATGTCCCCACCGATCAGCAAGAAGGAAACACAGGCCTTCTTAGGTGCTGTGGGTTTTTGGAGAATGCATATCCCAGAGTACAGTCGGATTTTAAGCCCTCTCTACCTTGTGACATGGAAAAATGATTTCAAGCGGGGCCCTGAACAACAACAAGCCTTTGAACAGATCAAACAAAAGACTGCTCATGCAGTAGCCCTTGAGCCAGTCAAAAGAGGACAGGCTGTAAAAAATGTGCTCTACACTACAGCTGGGAGAATGGTCCTACCTGGAGCCTCTGGCAAAAAGTGCCTGGGGAGACCTGAGGAAAACCTCCGGGGTTGTTGAGTTAGGGATACAAAGGATCTGAGGCCTGTTATATCCCAACTGAAAAAGTTACTGGCAGCTTATGTGAAGGGGTTTGGGCCACCTCAGAAGTGACCTCCTCCTGGCACCCCAACTACTACTGCTGAGCTGGATGTTCAAAGGAAAAGTTCCTCCCACACATCACACCACTGATGTGATGTCAATTAAGGGGATTGTTCTGATCACGTAGCAAGCATGGACAGGAAATTCTAATCACCAAGAGATCTTGGACATCACCATGAACTGGTCTGAAGGTGAGAACTTTAGACTATCATTTGAAGAGGAGCAGGTGGTATGTGCTGAGGAGGCCCCACCGTAAAATCAGTTACCATAAAATGAAAAGCAATATGCTCTCTTTGCTGATGGTTCCTGTTGTATTTTAGGGACAAACCAAAAATGCAAAGCTGCTGTATGGGGCCCTACACAGCGTCGCAGAAGCTACTGAGGGACAAGGTGGATCAAGTCAGATCCAGATGCAGAGCTGAAAACTGTCCAGCTGGCTTTAGATATCGCTGAAATAGAGAGAAGTGGCCAATACTCTACCTCTACATTGATATGTGGATGGTAGCAAATGCTCTGTGGGGGTAGCTGGACTGATGGAAAAAGGCCCGTTGGCAGCACAGAGGGAAATCTGCCTGGGCTGTTGAAGCATGGCAAGGCATCACTGCTGGAGTGGAGAAGTGGATCATGAAAGTCCATCATATAGGTGCACACATATCTGAGAGTCAGGCTAATGAGAAGCATTGCAACAACAAACAGGTGGATTATGCTGCCAAGATTAAAGTGTCTCAGGTACATCTGGACTGGCAACATAAGGGTGAACTATTTCTGGTTTGGTGGGCCCATGATGCCTCAGGTCTTCAGGGAAGAGATGCAACATACAGATAGGCTCATGATCAAGGGATGGACTTAACCACACTATCTCCTAGGTTATCCATAACTGTGAAACATGTGCTGCAATCAAGCAGGCCAAGTGAGTAAAACCCCTGTAGTATGGGGGACAATGGTTGAAATAAAAATATGGAGGGGCGTGGCAGATTGATTACATCACATTCCCACAAACCCACCAAGGCAAGAGCTGTGTGCTTACAATGGTGGAAACAACCACTGGATGGCTGGAGATGTACCCCATGCCTCACACTACTGCCTGGAACACCATCCTGGGCCTTGAAAGCTATTCCTGTGGCAGTGTGGCACCCCAAAAACAGTCGAGTCAGACAGCGGGACTCATTTCAAAAATACCCTCAGAGACACCTGGGCCAGAGAGGATGGTAGTGAGTGGGTATATCATATCCCTTATTGTGCACCAGCCTCTGGGAAAATTGAACTGTGCAATGCACTGTTAAAAACCACATTGAAGGCAAGGGGCGGTGGGACCTTCAAACATTGGGATGAACATTTAGTGAAGGAAACCTGGTTAGTTAACACTAGAGGCTCTATGAATTGAGCTGGACCTGCCCAATCAGAAATCCTTCCATAGAGAGAGATAAAGTCCACTAAAGTGGTGCAGATGAGAAATATGTTAGGAAAGACAGTTAGGATTTGTCCTGCCTCAAGCAAAGACAAATCCATCTGTGGGATTGTTTTTGCTCAAGGACCTAGGTGCACTTGCTAGGTAACATAGAGGAACAGGGAAACACAATGTGTACCTCAAGGGGACCTGATTTTGTGCAAGAACCATCTGTAGTATTGCATTGTATATACAATACTCATTGCTGAATGACACTGCCATTGTATACCATACACCCCATGGACTAAATGAACTCAACAAAACATCCTGGAGGAATAGTCAGTGGTTATTGAAATAATACCTTTGTTTGTATATGTGCATATATATATGTATGTATATAGTTGATAGTTAATCTGGGCATGATATGGATGGTATAGAATAAGGGGTGGATAATGTTATAGTTCCAAAAACTGGGGTGGAGCTTTAGTGATGAATATTCATACCATCACGTCATCATGGGGGGCATGGGCTTGACAGGGAAAAAAAACCCTGTGGACCAGAAGGGGAAGGGCACATGCTCTTTCCTCGGCACTGGAGGGCGGGGCAACTATTCTTCTCAGGCCTAGCCATGGACGGTGGTCACTGCTACCATGGCCTGGACTGGATCAGAAGAGCTTGCCAGAAACAACTCCCATGAGTCCTGGCCACCATAAGCCCAGAGTTGCCACTTTTCTGCTGTCACCAGTCACTGTTTTCGGCAGCACACCTCATTTTGGAGGAAATAAGTTTACCACATTTTGCTTTGCCCCAGTTCTGTGGTTTTATGGCTGGGGGAGGTCGCTAAGTAGTGGAAACTCTTTTGACATATTTTTCTTTGACCTCCAAAGCTGTGTGGTCCAGCATGGGAGCTCCCCTCTTTCTTAGCTTAAACTGCTTTCCTTTGTACCTTTGTAGTGACTGCTATTAATTTTTTTACTTATATCTCTTTATATTGTCCCTTCATTATTGGAGGGGATGGGGAGAGGTTAACATAAAAACAAAGTGACTTGTTTGGAGTCTCAGTCTTCCAGTAATTTGTTCAAAGCCATCACAACTACCAAATGAATAACACATTTTTATGTTACAACTGTTGCCTTCTTTTAGAATTATATACTCCCTGAACTGTTCTCCTTAAAAAATAGGACAGTATAATAAATCCAAAAGTATATTGAATAAGTTGCTCATGACAGTGCTAAGTCCTGAAGAAAATTATTCAAAACATCTTTTTATCCATCAGATTCCTACACTAAATTAACATAAATGTTTTGAGTGTTAAACTTCAAAATAAGACTGAACAATACAGTCAAATAAATCTCCATGCTGCAAAAAAGATGATAGAGAGATAACAATCCTCTCAGAGGAGAAGAAAAAAAGAAATTAAGGTATTAATTATTGGAATTTATCCAGAAAAAGGATAGTGCTCTGAATATAGTTTGTATTTTACCCCACACAGGTAATATGTAGAAGTCCTACAAAAAAGATGAAGAGACACTTTTACAAGGGCATGCAGTGACAGGACAAGGAGAAAGGGCTTCAAACTGAAAGAGAGTAGGTTTATCTTAGATATTAGGAAGAAATTCTTTACTGTGAGGATGGTGAGGCACTGGAACAAGCTGCCCAGAGAAGTTGTGTATGCTTCATCCCTGGAAGTGTTTAAGGCTAGGTTCGATGGAGCTCTGAGCAACCTGATCTAGTGAAAGGTGTCCCTGCCCATGGCAAGGGGGTTGGAACTAGATGATCTTCAAGGTCCCTTCCATTCTATGATTCTGTGATAAGTCTTTTGTATTATCTGACCCTAGAAGTGGCTTTTGGTTATCACCACTATCATCTCTATTTCCCACATTCTACCACTTGCTGAAGTAGGTTTCTCTCACTCATGTAACAAATGATTCTTCTCCAAAAGCCAGAAGGCTTGCTGGAAAAAAAACCCCCACAAAATGTTCAGTAACTCTTGTGCAGAAATCTGGGGAACATTCGAGAAGCACTTTACTTGTGGACAGTTGAAATTACTACTGAAAAAATGAAAATTTGAGGAATAGAGATAAAAAGTTTTAATTAAAAAAGGAACCAACATGCCGAATGTTTGGCAATCTCACTGCAGTACACTCTTCCTCAGCTGGGATAACCAGCTTGAATGTCTAAAGTCCTACAAGGAAGGTGATAGAATGTACAGGAGAAACCAAGACCCACATCTTGAAGCCAGACATACAGTAGCAACTGACCCGGTTCATTCTGTGGCATTGACTTAAACAGGGACTCTGTTCTCCTTGGCCCACTTTTTCATGATGCGGACAATGTATTCTACTTGAGAATTACCAGTGCTCTTCAGAAGATGCAGTACTTCCCGCAGAGTCTCTCTACAAAGGTGAAAAGCAAAGATTTAAATGAGGGTAAAACCCGAGTGACACAATAAACTACCTACTGTTTTGCAAAACATGGTGCGTCCTAGACAGAGAAGTCAATTCATCTGCAGTGCATGAATAGGTTAAAATGCACAGCTGATGAGATCCCAGATACAAAACCCAACAAACTAAACAAAAGTCTTCTATACAATTGTAGAGAAATTTAAAGCAAAAAAAAAAATCAGCAAAATGTAATTAGTTTAGAGTGTACTCTGTGCATATGTATTTATATATAAATCCTTACTCTTGCAAAATAGTTCCCCAGAACAATGTAAACTTTTTTTTTCCTCTTTAATGTTATTTACTAGTCCCTAGTATGGCAACATCTAGCTTAATACTTCCAAAGCACCTTACACATAAACACAAATAACATGGAAATGAACATCAGCAGTAGAATAAACCAGCATCCTGCTGCAGTTAGCCAGCTACTTTGCAGTAAGAACTTGTTTGCATATTTGGAAAAACAGACAAGCTTTGTATATTTTACTGCATCTGCTGCAGTGATTGATAAAAGGACACTTGAAAGGTGCAGTAGTTAATGAGATTATTCCAGCAGAGAAGTGAATAGAAGGAAGGTGTAGAAGCCAAGATACACACCTGTCAGTCATGTAGGAAACAGCAACTTTGGCCAGAGGACAATGGCCATCTGGCATCACAGCAGAATATTCACAAGGGAGCCGTTCTTAAATACAGCCTCACTACCCTCTCTCATTCTCCCATACAGTGAAATGGGCCAAAAACAAAATGATCAGTAACACAGATGATTTCCTTTAAGCTTTCATCAAGTAAATATATTTGTCTCAGATGGCCAGTGTCTTCAGAAAGCGTATTTTAGTGAAAAACACAGTCTCATCTATTGACTGGTGAAATCATGTCCTTCTTACAACATTGAGTAAACATTCTGTTCTATGAACCTTAAAATGTCATGTAAGAGTTTTCCATTCTTATGCGGTCCACATAAAATACGGTTGTTTTGCCCCAGCTCATGAACATACTACTACATTTATAACCCAGCTTTTTCTAGTATGATGACTAATGTATTTTGGTATCTTACAGTTTATAGCATTCACTGATAAGATATTCTTCACCATATATTGGTGTGGAAGATACACTTCAAATTGGAAACTGTATATGGAACCACTGGCCAGAGTGTCTACTGTCTGAAAGGTCAATAAAGAACTGGAAGAAGATATGTAGTCCTAAAACTAAGGTTATGATTCTGGGTTACAGCTACCTCAAAATAGGAAAAGAGCAAAATAAATTCAGATACAACACAAAATACTCACTTTTCTTCTCGGCCGGCTAAGATCATTTGAAATACACCCACACAAGCACCTCTCTTGCCTTCCCAGTATTCAGGATTATTGTCCAGTCTCTCCAGAACATCAAACGCTTTGGCTGAATAGTAAAACTGACGCATCTGCAGAGAAAGTGAAACATTGTTCCTGACAGCATGACCCCCTTTCAGAATGGGATTAAAAACACTGAGCTCAGTTTTCTGAAATTAGCAGTAAGTTGTGGAAGCAATGTGCATTTTCCTGGTTTTCTGCAGGCAGCAAGAGACACAGAACAGGGAAACTTCCGTTCTACAAAGGTGGTATTATAACATCTTTTTTGAGGCGCCCTTATCTAGTGTGGTACCAACTACACCAAAGCCCCCAACAGAATATCAACCTCAAGCTAGTCCAAACATTTGAAAATAGAATCACATTTCCTCATGTAGAGATGGTCACATATTTGTATGTATTGTGGGTTTAACTTAAGAATTAAATCTTTTTCTTCACTGTTACAGTACAGTACAGTATGAAAGAAGAATCAGTGACTCTATAATCCAAAATTTTCCTAAGCATAGGAAAATCCAGTGTGTACCTTATCTTTTCTGCCTTAGGTTCTCTACTTGTGATTGGGAACCAGAAGCAAGTTGCTTGGCAACAGTCATTGCAAAAGGAATGACCATATTAACTGTGGATTTTGAAGTCAACATAACTCATGGGTTGTATCTATGACTGTCAGGGTTCTCCACTTGAGCAAGCCTGAATAGCAATGCTGTTTGTGACTAGCATCTTCCCATGAGAGACACAGAAGGTAGGCTGAGCACAGCCTCCCATCCTGTGGTGGCTGAAAGCCTGCATCTGCAGAGGAAAAAGGTAGGCTGTGGGAGTTACATTTGGAAACTTGAGTCAGAGAAACACTGGTACTACAGAGTGAGTAATAATTCTCTTTTCTTCACATAAAAGTTGATTTAAACCACTGGTGACTGGCAAGTGCTTAAATGTATGGGAATAAACATAGTGAGTATAAACGGTATCAGATATGTCAGCTAAAATGAAAAAATTGATACTGATCTATCTAAATTAGTATCTGATCTAGTTCCACTAAGCAAATACAGGTTTTAATGCCCTCCTTCTATCTGACATTAAAGTAGGAAATGCTTCATCCCAAGTCATTTGCTGTTCCCTATATGGACAAGAGGGGCTACTGCATAAAAAGCATGAAGAAATTAGCTACAAGTCCTGCATCCCAGCTTCCTCACTGAACAACCCTGATCAGCACAGCACTGGGGCGTTCAGCTGCACCTAGTCTCAAGACACTGTTGACCTTGCTTCACCTGTTCTCATTCTACTTTCTGTTGAGCAAAGCCTAGTGAAACTGCCTTCTTAAGTCACAATTCTGCTGCTGTCCATGGACCTCTAATATAATGTAATGTTTCAGAAGCAACTGAAAAATGCCACATAAATTCAAACAACATGGGCCTTGCCATTTAGTTGAGTAAGTACAAACAGCTGCTGGTGTAGAAAGACAAACTATAACACTATAGTAACAATTTTTGAAACTAAATTCCTTGGCCTTTGTCCTGGTCATTTATGGCTATCTGTAGACATGTAATTAGGCTGAAAAATTTACTCCTATAAGTGCAGTTTTTAAGAGCTCTAAATAAATCCAAAACGTGAAGCTGCCTCTCCTCTTGAGTACAATAACGTGTGAGAATTTATACAAAGCAATCAACTGATTTAAGTGAGACTTTAAATGGTCTAGAGAGAGAGATTTTACATGAGGCCTGTTTGCCAACTTGCTTTCGCAAACTGCAGCTATGGGAAACACCAGAGGCATAGTCACTTGCTTGAGCACCAAGACTTCTGTGGTGAGATGGTGGACTGAGTACTTGAAAGATGAGCAGGAGATAATTCTCTCAGCTTTAGAATAATGCTTTTGAGATTATAAGGAAAATTTCCCATTGCCATTACAAGCTTTAATAAAAATATAACACTGTCCCAGAAAAAAAGCAGCATGAGGTTCCTTGCCAAATCTGTGCTATTTTTTTTTCCTTAAAAGTTTTCTGTCATTTCTACCCATAATGAATCCCTAGAAGAAATTGTTATTATTATTGATAACTCCAGCATGCAGTAATTTAGCAACATTTTAATCAATAGGTTGTCTACCAAGAAGGGCCTGTAGGTTAAAATACTGACTAATCTTTGCCAACTCATCCGCATTATTAGACATCCTGCTGTTATAAAAAAAAGTTTACTAGTGATGACAATGATAAAAAGTATCAAAAAAATGACTGTTGGTACAATCAGTGAATTAACCAAGCTCTGAAGAGAAAACTCACTTTATAACAATCATTTGCAATGAGCTGCAATAGGTTAAAGGAGTCCCCTGAGGTCTCCATCTTCAGATAGAGCTTCCAGGCCAACTGTGGTTTCTTATTCATAATATCTGCAATAACAAGAAAAAGCTGGAATTATGAAAAGAATATGTCATGCACAATACTCAGTGGCAGGTGGAATAGATGTTCCCATATTTCTTTGCTTAATGTAAACGCATGCCTCAGCTGTAAGCATGAGGCTGGGAAGGAGAACTTGTTCTTATCTTCTGCCTTAGGAGTGATAACAGCCAATTCATCAGAGAATACCAATGTCAAGAGGAATAATTATGGTGTTTACATCTCAATTTATATTTCACAGCAAGAACAACTTTCATGATTTCAGATGTGATTAAGGAACAGAATAGAAAGCATTAGAGAAGATTTTTTATGTACGACAGTGCATTCAAGTGTTTGGACAATACTCTCAGACACAAGGTGTGGCTCTTGGGGATGGTCCTGTGCAGGGCTAAGAGGCAGACTAAACGATGCTTGTGGGTCCCTCCAACTCAGTATACTTTGTAATTCTGTGAAAGATCATGTTAAGAGATGTTTACTATATCTGCAATATAGCATCATGTCTCAAAATCTACGTATTTACATTCCAGGTATAACTACTGAAAATTGTTTGATAAGAGAATATTTTTGTATTGAGGCACTGTAAGGAAACCAAATTAGTCTAGGGCATCTCAGACACAAGTCACTAGAAAAGCCCACATCCATACTATTTTGTATGCGGTACTGTAGCTGTATCTGTACTGAGGGGTACTCTGCAATGTTTTAAAAACTGGTTCAGAAAAGGTAAACAAAATTTGCTATAGAATACTAAACACAGCAAAAGTTTCCTGGATTCAAGGGAAGAATAGAAGAGATTTTGGAAGAAATAAACATGCTGGAGATTATAAAAGATATCCCTCCGGCACAGGACTTTGAACAAGATGTAGAGTAACATGGTAGGAAGAAAAATACTACATATGCTTGCCTGATTCATCTCTTCCCTAGACATCTGACATTGGCTACCCTTGGAGGCAGACAGACCCTTGGGCCTGACCCGGTATGAACGCTTCTATTTTGTGTTTTACTCTGAACATTTTAGAGCTGTAACTCAGTCTTTTGAGACAGAAAGTCTTCACTCAAGCAATTAAGTAGACAATTGAGAAGAAAAAGGGTCACTGGTCAGGACAAAGCTGCACTGACAGTACTATAACAGCATTGCACTGAAGCAGTAATTGCTTATAAAGCCAGATGTATGAAGGTGCAATAACCACCTACACTATAACTAGTGCAATCAGCTTTTCACTTTCATAGTCCTGAATCCACCTACAACATTAAATTCAATTAGGAAAGTGGATTGCCAAGACTGACGCAATAGAGGAGGATCTGTATTCTGCAATGTTGAGAGTAAAGTGACTCACAGCAGCGAGCTAGCCAGCTAAGGTAAACAAAATCAGTCTTTATCTTCTCACTCTGGATCAAAAGGAACACCTGCAGGAAGAAGGAAAATAGAAGATTATACATGCATGTACTTTTAAACAAACAAAAGGCAGACCTACCTCGTTTCAACACGCAGCTAAGGCTTAAGCCACACAAACAACTGCTTCATGAGGAGTTTGGGTATGCAAGTGCAGTGTAGGGGCATTCCTACTGTGTGTGGGGTAGGTGGAGGATCCAGACAGTGCCCTGCTTGTCAAAGGACTTGTGCAGCCTTAGTGCATTAAGCTGAGCAGAGGGTGCGGCCTGCTCTGAACAACTGCCAGTGGGCGGTCATGCAACACAAACAGCACAAAGGAACACTGGGCCTGTGGGAAAAGCTATTTGGAATGTGTTTGTTTAGAAAGCAGTGCGAGCAATTACATTAGCATCTTCTTGAAATACCAGAAGTTTCACATACAGATGAGCCTTTCCTCCCCACACATGTCAGAGATCATTCCAGGTCAGCAATAAGCCATCTCTAACCATTTTGGTTTCAGTAAGGTTCTGAGGCAAAGCATTCATCTTTTGTAACTTACCGTACAAATACAGGTTTATTACATTCTACATCTAAAGGGATTTGTGGAGGGAAGTTATACATTTCAAAATGCACTCTGGCTTTGCTCACAGAAAAAAGAAGCTATTTATGCATCTCTCTAGTATTTTCCTAACTATACGGGAGGCTACTGGCAAAACTCAAAATAACTTTATAAGAGCAAATGTATGTACTGGAACAGTGAGTTACACAAATTACTAACATTTGTATTGCTTAAACATTGCTGATCCCCTACTTTTGAGGGGAGGGAGCAGGAGTAATAGGGAAATAAAAAAAAAAGGCAGCATTATCCCTCTAAGTAGCACTTTATCATACGTTTTATTTCATTATGTCCAGGGAGGTATGCTTTTATATAACTTAATAAGTGCTATATGTGGAGATGTTTTACAAGTTTATGATACACTGGGCAAGGCTGATCTTTCTACGGAAGTGTCATCGCAACCAGAGATCACACATGAGGCCAGATGAATCAATTTAATTACATAATTCTGTTATTTAAATGCATCTATATGACACAAGTTTCTATAGAACATCTAAAAAACATAAGAGGAAAAATGCACATTAACAGCAGTTTACACCTTTGTGTTTCTTTGCTGCCTGACTGCTACTAAAGCTTAATATTTATATGAAGTCTCAGGAATGAGCATAGCCCACTAGCAGAGTTTTGAAAGATTTGCATTAAGCTAAGTGAATTGAAAGCTTGGTGAATTGAAATATCTATCCATTTTCTTGACAGTCTTGGATATTTTTCTTAAAGACAGATGCAATTTCAGGTTACAGAAATTAAGGGTCAAGAGTACTGGGTGGGGGGAGTCAAGACAGGGGGGAGACAAATTGTAAAACCAAAATCTGTTGTTGATAAACCTGAAGAGTTAAAGAGTTAGAAAGACAGGAAAAACAGAACAAAAACATAAACCCTAAACCAACAAAACCTATATGATTCACTTTAGACTATGTGGTGTGGGATTTTTTTGTGGCTTTTCTTCTTTTTGGTCTTGTGGAAAATGTTGCTTCCATCTTCATAATAACTATTTGCTTTTGCATATTTTAGTTGTAATTAAGTTTCTGCTGCACACAGACGTAAAAAAATACTGTGTGTAGAAGTTAATCTCTTCCAGCTGCATCTGGATGCTGCTGAATAAGATAGCGAGCACTTCCTCTTTTCCTCCCACATCTCCCAGAGGAAGATTCTTTTTTTTAAACACAAATTTCTAGGGACACCTAAAAAGCTTTTAACTATTCATTGTCTTTTACTCAGCACGTCCTACTCAGTCTGAACACAGTGCCTGGACAAAGCGTAGGAAATCTGATTAAGGAGGCCATTTCTTGATCAATTTTTGATCAAAGACGTAGATCCAAACACTCTTGTGATGCACCACAAGCAGCCTGACTCCCCATACACCTCACACTACAAGATTAGCAAGATAATCTTTTCTGAATAGCATTCATTGAAAGTTTCATTTCCTCCAAGAAAGGGAAGAAGATGTTCTACACAACCTGCTTATTTTCAACATGAAGATCTGGTGGGAGAAAAGGAAGGAAAGAGGGGAGTATGCGGAAAATGTTTCCACTGCAGTTTTTTAAAGAAAATAAATACATGCCTCTTCAGCCTCTCTAAAATTACCCGTTGCAGCTTTGGCTTGGGCATAGTTGAAGTTAAAAGTGTCATCATTGTAGAAGTAACTCTGAAAAATAAACCACATGGATAAAGCTGAAATAAATAAAGCAAAAAAACCCCTCCTCCCATGATATAATAACATTAAAAATACACCCCCACTCCCAATCTGAGTCAGACCATATAAAGACAATGGGAAGGAAAAAGAAAAACCCACATTAGGAACATACGGTATTTATAAACAGTGGGCAGAAAAATTATGGACTGGCTTTCCATTCTACATTCATGACTACAAACACAGCTGAAACATTCCACAATATTAACTATGACAGATCTGGAAAATGTTCCAAGCTCAAAATTGCAGCAGCAACCTTTGTGGGTATAATTTTCACTTGGAGCATGTGAAGACATGCTGTGCTGCCATGGTCTCTTTCACATCCCAAACACTTAATTCACCACTAGGGTGGGTAAATAGGCAGTTGACTCCCTAAAGTATTTAAGCAGATGAACACTTTTGTTTTTCCAAGACTTGTCAAGATCTTGTGGATCTGGTTATGTGACAGATGCTAGTCTGACACACTGAATTGCATGATGAAGGTGGAGCCACAGTCGGCACTGTGCTGCTATTGGCAGGCAGCACACCATGTAATAGAACTTCCTTAAGAAAGCTTTGCTTACAGGCACCCTTCTCTCTAGTTGAAGTGCTACACAAGTTTTTCCCTCCCATAATAATAGACATGACACATCTAGTTTAAAACACATCAGGTTGATCTAGCTGTATCTCTTCTGAAAAGCTACAAAGGTCAAAACAGAAAATGTAACTCTAGGTACAGGTTAGCCTGATGTTTGGGTTTGACCCAAAGAGCTGAGATTTTATCATGGTCAGAGGTCCAGACTGAAGTATAACTCAGACGACCAAAAGTCAGCTGTGTTCTACACTGAGCACTGTCCCACACTGCTGCACCTGAAGAAATAGTAGAGGTAAGGTAGAACACAACACCACAGTTACATGCATGCATGGGACTGAGGATCCCTGCTCAGGAGCAGTGCAGTGCTTATGAAAGGCCATGGGGAAAAAAGGAGAATGGTTTATCCACTGTAGTTACTGTAAAAGAAGGCTGCCTAGGTGCTTAACAGCAAGCTGTAGGGAAGAAGAAATGTTTTTCCTTATATAACATTTATAAAGGAAACAGAACTTCTGTATGAAGATCAAATTCTGGGTTTGTTCCCTCATTAAAGAATGAGGAGGAGGAGGTAAAAAGCACAGCTGGGACTGTACAAAAGATAGGGGAAGCAAGGGGCAAATCCCTTTCCCAGTGATGTCTTCTGAGGAACCTCTTCCCTTCCCTGTCATAGGCAGTCAACTAGGGGTACTGATTCAATCCACCCATGTTAAGGTAATGCCTTGAAAGGAGAGGTGAGAGACTGCCATCACTTGCCAAATGTCTAAGTTCCACTAAAATAGTTTATGTTAAGGTCCACAAGTCACCAAATACAGCAAGCTGTGTGAGAACATGAGGATGAACCAACTGGATAAATCTTAAGCTCAGCTTGTGAAGCCATTTCAGTATCCTTAGGGTGAACTAACGGGTTTCACCATAGGAAGATTACAACACTTTACTGTATTCTTTCTCAATAGTAGTTTCAACTGAATCAGCACAAATTTCAGGTTAAGCAAAGCTGATGAGCCAGATGCACTTTTACTGTGTGAATGGTTTCTTCTGTTCAAGTAGTCCCCATTGTATTTTTTAATTAAAATGGAAAAGAAACTTTGTCAGCAACCAAATTCAAAAAATGTGTCATTCTGTCCTGGCCATATAAGTACTAGAGACCAGACCTATTGCAAAACCAAAAACCTGCTGATAGTGCAACACATTCACAGCAGCCAGATGTTTGGGGGTTTTTGTTTTTTTTTATCACATTATACTGGACTTCACTCTTTTCTGGTATTTTTAGAGGCCTTCAGTCTTTTCATAAAACTAACTGTCCTCTGAGTGATGTCCATTTCAATGAGATACTCAGATAGCCAACTGAACAAGGAAGAATTCCCATTGAGGCCACAACTCAGCTGAACCTGAATCAGGTTGTTTTCTCAGTTGATCCCTGACAGTGTTATAATGTCACCCTCAGGGCAGCTGGCAATACATTTACAAGGTGTCCTCTGAGGCATTCTCATGCCTGAAGCAGTTTTAACTGATCATGGATGAAGGTGGTGCTTCTTGGAGAATATCATGCAAATAATCTTCAGAGTGCATGCTCCACTTTAAGAGCTGCAGAGATTCTACTGAAGTTTATTCCTGTGAATGAAACACAAAGGTAACTGTAAAGCCACCTAAACCTTGCCTGTAACATGGTACAGGAAGAACTATTTGCACCCTGTGAGCTGAAGAGAAAGGAAATTACTTAAGTAAATCTGATCATGGCTCTTATCAGCTAAAAAAATTATGAGAATGATCAATTACTTCAAAAGGACCATGCAAGAAAAGTTGTAGTAGGCAGTAAACTTTTGTCTCATATACCTCAGAGGTGGTTTGTTATCACATTTAATTTTGACCTTCTCAGGTTAGAACTAGTTGTTTAAGAACCTTTTAAAGGAAATGGAAAGAGTTGAGTATATCTGTCGGGTGATTCATTGCACTCTAAGTGTAAGAAATGCACACGATGAATTATCTGGAAATTACCATCTATACCCTTTGGCTATAATCTGAGACCAGATGACCACTTCTAACTAGAAATCCAACTTTTAGATGGCTCAAGTTAAGCAAAAAAATTCTTACTGTTAATTTCGTTTTCTCAACTACACACACACTCCAGTTTGGGGTGGTAGTGGTATGTTTCTTCATTCCACTACACTGGAGCCATTTCAGTGGCTACAGCCACTGGGATTTCCTCGAAGTTCTCTTTCCAAAGTTTAAAAACATTACACCTTCATAATTTTTCACTCATCAGCTGCTTTTGGCACTATTACAACCATCTTTTTCTTAAGATCTCACCCTCCTTAGGACATTGCCATTCTGCTCATCTTGTGTATCTCCCAAACAATTTTTTAAGATTCTCATTCCTCTTCCTACCAAATATAGAGCTGTTACAACTGTAGTTTCAAATGACTGGAAAAAGACTGCAATCATTTAATCCACAATCACATTCCAGCCTCCCTCTTTCCTCACATCTGACTTATAACTCTAAGTTATACCCATTTTATCCACTGAATACTGATGATCTAATAATGCTGCATGATGTCGACTTCAAACTTCCTCTCTTACTTTTAAAAATGTAACATTGTCTGCAGGGTACCATTTAGATAACTTCTGCAAAAATAACATTCCTAACATACTGCTTTGGTAATATTGCCCTATTTTAGCCCTTCAGTGACTGGTTTCCCTGTAAGACATTAGCATTATTATTTTCAGAGTCCTTCATGTCCTATCTTCATTACACATTCTTGTTCATTAAAATGTTGTCCACAGTTACTAATCAGTGGCAACAATCTCCATCACTCATTTGACAAGTCTTAAGAAAACATTTGTGTTTTTTTCCTCCATGCTGCCCTCCCCATAAATACCCACAAATTTTTTCATTGTCTCCCTTTAATTATCTTCCTCATCATCTGTGATGCCACTGGAAAGCCTGATAACGGTTAAATTGCAAGTGTGATGAGACCATCATGCCCACCATGCTGCATAATGCTGTTTCCTAAACTGCTTCTTTACATTTTGATCCATTTGCTGTACTGACCGCTACGTCCCACTGTCATTCCCGTGTTTTCACTCTTGTTTCTGTATCGTTTTATGTTTCAGTTGTGTCTCACATAGTACAGTCTATGCATTACAATACTACAATACTAAATAATAATACGAACCTTGATTGAGTTGAGGTAAATTAGGACATTAGGAAACTGTCTGAGAAGAAAGAAGCAGGAGGACATGCACTGTCTCCCTGGAACGGTATCTAAAATTCAAAAGAGAAATGCAAATTTGTAGAATTTAAAACCAAATGGTAATGGAAATCACTGCCAAGATTGCTGGAACCTATGAAAGCAGCTAGTTTCTAAAAATAGTGTAGCTTGCCTTTTCAGGCAAAGGACCATACTAGAGGTTAGAAAAAACTATTAGATCATCTTGTCATCTTTCTCTACAGCATCCAATAACTATTGCAAGATTATTCAACAGCAAACTCTACAGAGACATGGTTTAAGTAACAAGCCTTTTCTATGACATAATTTATGTAGCATAATTTTATCATGAATTATTCTTACTCTTAGGAAATGACACTTCATACAAACCTGAGGTTGTTATTCTAACCTCATAACCCTTCTTTTTTTTTTTTTTTAAATTATGGTTCTCAGTTATCCTGGACAAAGAAGCCCTACATATTTTAACTCTACTTCAAGTAAGAGAGTAAACTTCATACTCTGAAAATACTGTTATAAAAAAAGAAATAATAGAGGAACAGGAAAAATACTCAATGATATCTGACAATATGGAAAATAATGTCCATGCATTTGGAATTACCACATTGCTCACAAGTAGTAAAGCCATAAATAAGTTAGACATATAGTTCAAATGAGCGTCACTAAACTTTGCTGCTATGTCGTCATAAACGTTGCTGCAAACATATGCTGTCATCTACTCTGACAGTGCAAGCTGTGTTACTGAAAAACTATTTCAAAGCTTTTTAAAAGATTCTCAAGTAAGCTTATGAGCACTAATTTTTTTTATATCCAGCTAGAAGAGATAGATAAGGCCCATTAGAAGCTGTGAAGGCCTAAGTGTAAGTGATGTCAAATCACTCCTATTTTACTACATCAAGTGATCATTAGAGAGCATGCTGCTCTGTGCAGTTTGGAAAGGAGGAGAGAGATAAGATTCTAAGGCTACCAATATCCCTGAAGTAATCTGCTCCTCAGTGTTAGTTACCATTAATTCATCTGCACTAAAAATAACTTTTCTGGATACAGAAATTTCATGTAACTGAAGATCAATATTTTGAATCCGTAACACCACACAAAATAGAGCATTCCACTGAAAAACTGTATATTCTCCTTTAAACAAGGTAGAGTAGTAATTATTTGTGGAAAGCCCTATATAAGATCTCAAAATATATTTCAAAGGAAAGTGAAGTAGTCTCATTTTTTATCTTTTTGCACTAGGAGATACTGAACTTGGGTGTCCTGTCATTTCCATATAGAGACAATCAATCTTTATCTATGTCTGAACCACATCATTCAGTTCTCCAACTTCAGAAAATTATTTGGTTATTTATGAAGTGTTCACTTGGGAACAGAAACTGGCTTGTATATCTGTCCTTTTTTACATGTATGCATACTTTTCATGACAAATATATGCCTTTACAGGACAGTAACAGAAACAGCTTTATAACAAAAAAAGAGTAAGGAAATACTGGGTAATGAGACTGCAGGTAACTAAAAAATGCTCATTTTCTCTGACGTTCAATCTCTGAAGTTCATAAACTCACAATTTATTTTAAACAAAATTTTAAAAATGCAAAACATGCAAAGAAGACTTAAAACTAAGGACACATTTTTAGTAAAAATGAATCACAGTATCAAAATATTAAACCCACAATTTTCCCATAAATAATTCGAGATTTTCTAAGTTTTAGTATTTATTCTTATGTCTACATTTTAGCAGAAAATTTTATTATCCCAGTGCAACACCCTCCACATACTTTTAGTGAAAGATTTAATTAAAAAAAACAAACAAGTAAAACATCTGAGTATGTCACACAACTCAGCAATAAATACTACTAGTGACTGAAAAACTAGGGTTTTACAGTTCTAATTCACCTCATGTGACTCATGCAGGAAGAGGAAAAATTTGTCATTGAAAAAAATTACTTAGGCTCACCTAGGAGTACCTCAAAGAAAAAACTGCATGAAGTCCAGAAGAAATGTTTCATTCCTCCCACCCAACATCAGATGTGCCTGACTTGGTCCTAAAGGAAGACTACTGAAAACAAAAAGGATGCTCTTCTTCATTATTCTTGCAGTGATTTTGGGGTAGTTTGTAGGACTTATGTTAAGCACCAGAAGGACTGCATTTATTGCAGTCTGCAAGGAAATATTAATTTATTTTTACTGATGTTTCTCTTGTACAATTTTGTCCTTAATTTGTCCTAGAAATCTGATCTGTTTAATTTTTCACTCAGTTGAGACCCTGGTAGAAGAGCATAAGAACTAACTATAAAAATCTAGTTATATCCTCCTTTGTAATGTCAGTTCCATTTCACGTCATTAGGATTAAGAATTTTTATTAAGCTTGAAAAAACCCCAGTAACCAAGCTACTGTTCTGGGTGTTATTTATTGCTGCTAGAGGATGAATAATGATTCCTGCATTGTAAGTGCTTCCTGGATTGTTTTTAGTTTTTGTTTCGGGTGTCCCTACTCCTATTAGAGTTTGTAACACTCATCATGAGATAAAATGTGTACATCTATTGGAAAGGACTTTCATATTAACTTGGTTTGCTCTGTGTTCCTTGAATCTCCAAGTCAGAAATCTAATTAAGCCTTAATTGATGACTCCCAATGACTTTATAAATAAATGATACTAAACTTCCTAAACTGTATGTTGCTACTTTTTTCTTAATGCAGTCATGGAATTTCTATAGTTAACAAAAGCAAGTCGGAAAAAACATTCCACATCTTCATTTTAATCCATTATTTTTTGATAATCCACATTATCAGACTGTTGTGACTGTCTTAGTGTAACTCCAGCTGGCAACTATGTACCACTTGGCTGAACACCACTCCTTCCCCTAAAAAAAGGTAAAACTTGTAGATTGAGATAAGAACAGTTTAATAATTGAATTGATAAAAAACATTACTATTACTGTTAATAGCAATAGTAGTAACAAATGCAAGGAGAGAGAGAGGAGTAAAAGTCAAGAGAAACAAGTGATGCACAATACAATTGCTCACCACTGACCAATGCCCAGCCCATCCCCAAGCCACAACTCCTCCCAGTTTATGTACTGGGCACAATGTTCTATGCTATGGAGTAACCCTTCAGCTCATTCAGATCAGCTGTCCTGGACATGCTCCCTCTTAACTTCTTGTGCAGCTCTCGCTGACAGAGCAGGGGAAACTGAAAAGTCCTTGACTTACAGTAAGCACGCCTTAGCAACATCTAAAACATTGGTGTGTTATCAACATTACTAAATTCAAAATCCAGCACTATACCAGCTTCTGAAAAGAAAATTAATTCTATTTCAGGTAAAGAGCCATAAGCCCAATTGCAAGCAAAGGATTTCCTCACTCTAGCAAGCACAAACCTACTTCTGTAATACAACTCTGCAAAGCAGCTAACTTGATAAAGATCTTAAATAGACAATATAGTTATACTAGCTCCCTGAAAGGATTGGCCAAGTGGGAAGTGCTGAAGCATGACTTGCATGCTTGAACAGCATGGCTGGCTACTTAGAAAAAGGTGAAGTATACAAACAGCAAGAATTCTGTTCTCCATTCTAAATCCAGCAAAATTAAGGGAACAGATCAAAAGTGGCCACAAGTATACAACATAGTGGCTAATATGCTAAGTTACCTAAGAACATAAAAATGATCATATTGGATCCAAAGTTTGTCTAGTTCAGAAGCTTGCTGAGTGAGAATGTATAGCTATAGAAAGAATATATTCTGATTTCACATATAATACATACTGTGGCATGTAATGTCACTTCCTCTTAAGTTACTCCTAGCTTCCAATAATCTGCACTGAGGACTTCCTAACCATCGCTGAAAAATTCAAGTTAAACAGCTAATAGACTTTTCATCTAAAAATTTCTTTTTATCTTCTGGTTCTCACAAGATTCTCTATCAAATAAGTTGTGTTAGGCGAAAAAATAATTCATGCCATTTGTTTTAATTGTTTTGCTTGACAGTTTATGTCAATGCTCCTTGGTTTTTGTATTGTACAGTAAATAATTCTTCTCTAGACCTCTTTGCCTTGTCATTTATGATGCGCATAATCAAACTCAGTCACCATTTTTCAGCCCATGTATCCTCGTTTATTTAATCTGTCCTTGTTCAAGAAGCTACCCCCTTTTTCTAATCATCCTTGCTGTCTTTATTGTATCCTTTATAGTTCTACCAGGTGTTTTTAAGCAATATAAGAACTGCAAACAGTATTCAAGGAAAAGAATCACATCTGTATACAATGACATAGTAATTGCTTTTGTTTTGTTCTCTCCTTCCTCATCAATTCTTAAGATTCTCTTCAACTTTTTTGATAATTTTGCTAAATTCAATTTGCATATAATTACCCAGTCATACAGTCTTTCATATCTTTCATCATTGTGGAAGCTTTTATTTTTACTACTATGGGTGATTTTGTACCATTGGCAAACCTAGTCATGTCATTATTTGTATCCTATAGCTCATTAATTATGAATACAAGCCCTTTCTTTAGAGAAACAAAAGGTTCTTTCAAGTGTTCAAATCAGGTGCATTTTATCCTTTTCACTGCTCCTTCACTCTAAATTTTCTGTTAGAAATGAGAAAGGCTATTATGTAGCTTCTCTTCTTGCAATTAGTACTGTGGAAATTTTTTTGAGGTATTTGCTAACATACAGATTTTGAGTTTGATTATACTCAGATGACTGTAGCAGAATTGGAATCTCATCATAACATTTCAAATCAGGTTCTGTGTTATCTCTATATTGATCCAGAGTTACCTGTTCACTTGTGCCTTCTATAAGAAAGATGGAAACAGTATTTAAAAGTTCATGCTGTTTATCGTGCCATGTCATTGCATTTATTACATTAGAATGGGCAGCACAGAAGTCTCCAGTTATTATTTAATTATCTTTACTGGCATCACAAACCCAGTTAACTATATTCCCACTAACCAAGTCCTTCACTACTGCAGTTCATATTGTTTCTTCCCATTTTTTGGGATCCCAGCTCCTAACGGATAACCTCAATGCAAAAGGAATAAGTCAGGGAAATCTCATCTATGGAACCACTTCCAGCCTTCCAACGTGAAGCTCTCTACTGCATAACCTCAACAGTACCAGAGCTGCAAGGGGGACAGAAGAAAATGGATCAACAGTATTTCTGCAAGTTTCATCAGTGCTGCCACTCTTAAGCTCCTTCTCATTAGTCACCATGGACACTGGAGACAGCATTTCGACTCTGAGGACCATGAGCTGTCTGCATCATAAACTTGCAAAAGTTACCTACCTAAAGAAGCAGTATGAAGTGACAATGCCTGCAAAGGAAACTGGGAAGCCCTGTTTCATCTGAATTTCTGTATAATAACTGTCTCTTTTTATTTGAGAATTTTTGCTTTGGCAAAGGGAAGGGAAGATAAGGTCTTGGTTTGGTCTCTTATTGAATAAGTAAATATTGAAAATAGGGCTTTTTTTTGTTGAATTTTATCATGAGGTTTTTTTGATTCAAGCAAGGAGTTAGTCCTTGTTAGTCCTAGTTGTCTGTAGCCAAATTCCTCTTTATGTTTTTATCACCCTCTGTTTCAGTGCACACTCCATGCTAGGACTCGCTGTACTTGATAGGCTTTCATTCGTGGTCCTAGATTTGTACCTGTGGGTCTCTGTACCTCTGAGCTTTCAGCCACACACTTCATCTAATTAATTAGGCTGTTGTCTTCTGTTTCAATAATGGGGATTATTAGTCAAAGGCAAGCTGCCACAGAGTCTCTCAGTGAAGACTGGCAGTTTGAAGTATAGCCTCTCTTCCAGTCAAACTCATATAGTAAGGTTTGGAATCAACTGAGTATTCTAATTTAAACTTGCAAATTTGTTTTAGACTATAATTTAGACTTCCTGATACTCATCCTATATCAACAAAATGCCTAGTAATAGTAGCGCTAACAGTAGCTAGACACAGATATGATGGTATATATTTGGATATTTTAAGATGGATTATGTAATGGAGAAAGAGTATTTCAAACATACCACATTCGCTGGCTGATTCCCCCACCAACTGGAAGAACTGCTGAGCAATTTTCAGATGATCTCTCTGGAAGAGGGAAAAAAAAATAAATCCAGGTTCCAGAGTTGATGCTACAATATACAATGAAAACATGCTCTGAGGAACAGATGGGGAGCAAATAACAGACAAACCAGGGCTGAAGAAAAAAACAGAAAAGGTAAATGTACCACTGTATGCGCCTAGATACACAAGAACACTGTAGAAAGCAAACAGGTTTTTTGGAAACAGGGTAGAGAGGGAAAATCAGCTTGATTTAATGTCAAGACCAGAAATGGGCTGATTACTGTGTGGAAGGAGGCTGAGAGACTCAGAGACCCTGCAATCTAAATGAGAAATTACTGCCTTGTTCACTCCATTCCAGTTCCTACAGATCTGTTCACATTCCACTATTAGAGAAGCTGGAGAACCTCATGGGCTTCACTTACTGAGCCAACTTCCTGTCCAAGTGCTGCATTTACCACTCCTTTGAGGATGTACTCCTGAAAAAAAAAAGGAAAAAAGAACAGAGAGGAAAAGGTAAGATTTCAGAAGACACATAAAAGTCTAGGTGTACATTATTTTCTTCATAAATTCAACTCTATCCCAACTCATCTTAGTAGGTAGCTGGTTACTATGATGATGCTTAATTACAGTAGTATTAATCTAGCCCCTCAACATTCTACTTGCTAGGTAGTCACTTCTACTAAATATGTGCAATCAAAGGAGTAGTGTGTTTTCTGGTAAGTCTTACGGTCAAAGACAATGCACCAGAAGGAACATGATAACATCCTTTCATGCCCTCTTCACCATCATATGACCAATAAGTACAGTATTGTTATACTAAAGCAGAGATCCCATTTCAAATATGCATAGGTTAGCCATAACCGCTAACATCCTGGCTGAGCAAGATTTTCTCAGCATGTAACACTCCTCTGTCTTATCCAAATCTTAAAATTAAGAGTTATAGCGATAAACTTGTTTTAGCAGGTGCTCCTAATGAACCTGGACAGCCCTGTCACAGAGGTAAACACAGAAAAAGAGAAAGAGACATCTACACGGACCAACGGAATGCAAGGAAACAATCTGAGAGTACTAGCCATAATGTTAAGTAATCATTTTAGCATAGCAACTCTCTTACAGATGCCAAATTATTATCCTACAGGCATTGCGATGTAGAATTTGAGAAACACTCAAGGAGGTTATACAAGTAGTTTTGCAAGTCTTAGCAGGGAGTTCCTTACAAGTGTGAGCAAAAAATGAAAAAGAAAAAAAAAGAAGGGCACAAAGATTCTCATTTCAAAATGGATCAAAAGTTATTAGACATGTATATCGGGAAAAGAGAGGCTCCAGGACCAATAGCTGCACAAAACTGTTCAAATATTGAAAAACTCAAGAAGTGTAAAGCAATATCAGAAGACTCTCCTCAGCATAGAATCACCAGATCTGTGTTCTCATGTTTTTGCTTTTCCCTCCCTCACACAGACTCATGAAAGACCTCTTTCATGCCCAGCTATGTGACCTTTGGAAAATAAACTGCGATGAGAAATAAATCAGAGACTAACGCTGCTGAAACAGCCACAAAAGAAAATTACAGTAGTAGCCAAGGGACACTGCAGTTTTCACTCATGGCAGCCAAAATGTGATGGGACTAGAAAATACTATTTATTTAAACTGTTTAATCTAATCTAGTTCATCTTTATTGAAAGGGCTTCAGGACAAACCATATGAGCATCTGAGCTGGCAGATCTGAGAGATGGTAACCATCACCAGGTCAGAAGTGACAAGCAGCTGTAGCTGGAAGAGGGCTTTTATCTATGCACTAATGGTCAGCTCCCCAAAATCAAGGCTGCACACAAGAGAGCTATATTCTTAGTTGACCACAGGTGGTACAGTAATAAACAGGCTAAGGACTCATATCTGCACATATATAATACTTTATACATACATATTAAATCTATTGTTGATGAATGTATGGAAAACACAAAAGTTTTAAGAGTGGGAATGGGGCAAGCTGTCCTCACAATACCAGTTTTCTATGTGGCAGATTTCATACCAATTTACAACCTGTCTTTATGTGCCATGACATGAGTTTCCAATTACCTGTGGAGCTGTAGGTTCCAGGTCCTTAATCAGGTTATAAGCCTCCTGCACATCATCTGAAATGCCAGACATTAGATTGCATGACAACCTATAGCACACTGTATTAAAACAAGTCACTCATCCTCTACAACATTCCCCAGTAGTCATAGACTAAGAAATATACCATTTAGACAGGAGGAGAAAGGTAACTATAAATCATTGTGAATTTCTATCACAGTGGTGATGGTTTTCTAGAACTTAAATAACAAACATGGAGTGAGCAATAGCTTCTTTATTATTACAATTTTCCTAGGAGAGACGATTTGGCCCCCTTGTTCATAACCTGGTGGCTGCCTTCTCAACAGCACAAGGTCAAAATAATAAATCCATCATCTTCCTGTATTTTCTTTTCTCTTACTTATTTACCCCTCAAGAAGGACAGGATAACACAATGCTGCAGGGAAACTTCATCTCTTCCTTATCAATATTTCAATATCTGTCCAGCAGCTCTTACCTGATCCTAATTCTGACAAGGAAAAAGCACTACTAGTACAGAAGTTTAGATGTGAAGTTTGAAACCAAACAATTTCCTTCCCACACGTGAATTATATAAACTGAAAAGATTCTAAACTTCATATCAAAACAAGATGTTGGCACTATGGTTGGCTCTATAAACCAACCTAGTGAAGATGCTCTTTAACAAGCAAAATTTTGTTAATACAGAATTATACCAGTTGCCCATAAAAACAAGCCTTATCAAACAAAATTTTTTTTTGCTAGTACATATCATCCATTCAGCCACTTCAGGCAATACACATTTGGATACACTGGAGCTCCAGGCTCCCAGTAGTCATTAACACAAACTGTAGCCTTGTTCACAGTCACTTTGGCTCATATGCTGTTTTTGCTATATTTACAGAAACAGTTGTTCTTGCCTTAGCTGGACATATGCCTACCATTCTCACATATTCAGGCAGAGGAGAGGTCACCTCACTAGAAACAGATAAACACCATCATGCCTAAAGCCATCACCTGCAACCCAAGAACCTCCAATACTTTGCCAAAGTAGGTTTATTTGACTGCACACAGTTAAACCCCTCTCTGCAAGTCACGGGAACTCCTACTTCACTGTTTTCTGGAGGAATAGAAAATGAAATACATTACCTTTTCCTGCAAAGAAAAAAAGCATCTCATTCAATAGTCAGTTGAGATAAGATGAATGAATGTCATCCCTGAAGGTATGGAAAAGCCAGAGGAAGGTGTATTTACCTTGACGTAGATAGTAAATCACAAGATTCAGTCTTGCCTCAGGAATAACATCAACCAGAGGAGGCAACACCTGCAAAGCCCCTTCTCCTCCTCGGAAAACCACCTGCGGAGAAAAGCAGCGTAATGATAACCATGTATCAAAATCTTTTCTACGATATCTTAATTCAAAGGAATTAATCCTTAAATTCCTACATTAACAGTAGGAAAAGGTCAGTGTCTCTGGCATTAGCATAATCCCTGCTTTAATATAGCTATAGAATTATGAAGTGTGACAACCTTTATTCTGAAGAATATAAGCTATTTAATCCATCAGTAAGGATTAATTTATATCAGCTTTTAGCAGCTCAAAACAGTGATACATTATGTATCAACGATGTAGAAGAATAATATTGTCTGAGACAAGAGAGAACACATTCAAAATTACAATTTGTTTAGAATGTTTTCAATGAAAAAATCTGTCTAAGAACTCTACATTTATTTAGAAAGATGCTAAAATGATCAGGAGCAGTTGCCTATACTTCAATTTCACATGCCAGTTCCTCCAACAAAATCTAACACGTTTATTCAATAAACCACTGTCAAAAAGACCAACATACAAAATAAACAATGTTAACTTAAAAAAGTCCAGTTTGAAAACAGTTTTAACTCATGGGGAAAGAAGTCTTAGCTTGTTATCACTGCTCTTGAAAAACAACAAAGCAAGGAACTGCCCATCATTAAATAAGAGCAATCTACTGTTACCAGTTGTTCATCAAAGTAATAATACCACTGAAGGGAGAATTAACTGGTGATTAATGACTCTTACTGCAGATCACACAAGTATTTTGGCTCTTATTAGCAGCTTTTCCCCTAGAACTCCTTGTTTAGTACTTTTCAGATGAAGGACATTTTCTCTAGTTATCTTAATTCCACTCATGTTTTTGTGATACTAAATGATGAGTTCAGGGTCATACATTCTGACTTGTTTCTACAGTGTCATTATTGACTCGGCTCCACAAAAATATCTTGCAAAGGCATTCTTAAACAACATACATTATTTTAATATGCCTTCAGGTTCCAAACCAACAGCATTATTATTTTTCTTGACACAGTCTCAACTTGTCAGGGAAGAATTTCAGTGAAAAAATAAATACACTTGATGGCACATTCATTATACAGGTAGGATTCCTGGAATGGGACTTAACATGGCAGCAAAGATTCAATTAGGTCTGCAATTACCAAAACACTCCATTTTACAAATCACCATGAAAAACTCTACAAATGAGTGTTCATATTAAACCCAGAAATGCATTACTTACCAGATTGTGCTTAATGAGCTCCTTGCCAAACTCAAAAGATGATGAGGCACTGTCTGTCAAGTTCTTGAGCTCTGCCTGGAATTACATACATTCCAAAATTGTCACACAAAACCAAAAAAGCACTGACGCATAAGTGGAGCTTCAAATGAGCTCCAAAGCTGACAGAAATACATCTCCATCAGTGCTGGGTCACTGCAAGATTTTGCTTTTCCACTTCTATGCGGCAATTTTACAAATTGGATAATAGGTATAAACACAAGAACAAAAGTGAACTGGGAAAATGGTAAGACCAGTGTGCACACATGTGGACAGATGGGTTAAATACCAGGGAAACTGAAATAGGAGGCACTCCTAAAAGAAGGACAGAGTGGCAAGATAAAGGCCATTATCAACATTACTAAGACAGATAACAAGGAAAAGAAACATGTATGGAATCTTAAACTAAAAAATAAAGGTGATTTGAAGGACTGTCCAACAGATACCTCAGCAGCCTTCCCATTGTAAAGTCGGAAATGGTTACAAGCCTTAAGATTAAGAGCAATGGTGCTGTCAGGAACTTGCTGAAGATAAACAGCTAGCACTTCCTGTGATACATCATAGTAATCCAGTTTGTAATAACATAGGGCCACATATACATTCAGGGCCAGGTATTCCCTGCAGGAAAGAGGATTAAAGAAAGCATTTAAGTCCCACCAGACAGTTTAACATTTCCCACTACAGAACATTAAAATCAGCAATAAAGCTCTCACATGTCTAAACATATTTTATGAGCACATCAAAACTTTGGGTTTCTGAGAAATGCTTAGAGCTTCTCTAGTTTGTTAGCTATGACTGCACAGATCCAGACTCACATTATTTTTATCCAGAGCTGCTACTGCACCTTTTAAGAATTACCTACAAAACTTTTTGTTTGCAAATCTGGGAAATTTTGTCAAGTTCACACTAAGGAAATGGACAGAACATAAGCATTGTACCTGGCCTGGCAGGATAGAATTTTCTACACAATACATGCAAAGATATCTAATATGCACATAGAAGTTTGCACCAAGGAAAATTATTTTAAAAAATCCTTGTCATTACAAGCAGTCAAGCCAGAAGAACTAGACACAGAAATAAGACACACATTTGTGAAAACTGTAAGTAAAAGGCTAATTGTCATGAAGGTTACTCATTTAGCTTTGAGTGATTGCTTCTGCAGGACCTGGAAGTTAAAATCTCTTCCCCAAGCATTACATGACATACTTACATACATTATGATGTATTTCTCTAAAACATTGAAGAGGAGATACTGTCAAAAGAAACCTGTACTCTGGGACAGCAGTTCCTATTTTATTAAACAATACTTCCAGCCACTTAAGAATTCAATTTGTTCCTTGTTAAATTCTGAATTAAAAATTTGCAGAACATGATCAGAAAACCCATCAACAAGTGTCATAGGGGATAAACAGAAAAGGAAAGAATTTCAAACTTAAAGGAATGCAAGGAACTTTATGTAAAACTCAAGAACTGAACCATTCCTACAAAGGCTAAGAGGTGAAGAAGTCAGTAATTCAAGCAAGGGTCACCAGACTGCCCAGTGGAGGGGAAATAAGAAAAAGACAAAGCAAGTATATAATCACATAAGTTCAGAAGAAACAAGTAACAAAATAAAAATATCAGAATGAATTGCACAACAGTAACGCTAAAAGAAAATAACAGAGCAGACTTCTTTTTAAAAAAATCATTTTTCAAAAATACTTCACAATGAACAAAATTGAGGAGCTGCAACTGGTGCACATTTTCTGACGGGAAAGCAATGTAGTAGTTGTGGAAAATGCCTACTTTCAGAAACCAAGTAACTACATGGAATTTAAATACCAACAATAGCACAGACTGCAATAAGGCTTAGAGATGCCCACCGATTCTCAAGCAGAATGCGTTTGTAGATATCAATTGCTTCTTGGTAGTGGGACCGCATGTAGTGGATAGATGCCAAGCTAAGCTGATCTTCTGTAACATCTTGCAGATTCTGGTGAGAGCTCATCAATTTCTTTTCATCACTGAACTAAAAAGAGTGTGACACAGCAGAGTTCAGCAAGAAAAATAATTTAATTAGCTAAATTAATTTTGTCCTTGCTGGTCAACAGCAGGTGATTAATATCAAACATCTGGAAAACCTTTGTTACTTTAAGGTTTGTTTGACCAGTGGAGAAAGCCAAACATAAAGAAGCAGATCAGCTGAAACCAGATAAATGTTAGGCTAAAACTAAGCACCCATTTTCTTTGAAGGTGTGATTTAGATATAATTACACATCACATGCTTTGATGGATAAGCAGGAAAGAGCTGAATTATTTATTTCACAAACAAAATTTTGCAACACAGAATTTGACTGTTATTATTTAAGCCAGCAAAACTTTTGCTGTTTGTAGATCCAAATCTAATTTTTCATGCATAGCAGAAAAATGCGACTTGCCAATGCACAAGCCCTAATTTTCACACCACTGCTTTACAGTACTAACAAATTCTCTTTCACCAGCCCCTTAAAATTCCAGTTTAACTAAATGATTTATTTTTAAAAGCATCGCCGAATAGCATGTAACACACATGCACAAGATCAAATCAAGGAACACAGTTAAACATACACTTTATATTTGTATTACAATAGTAAAGTTGAGCCTATTTACCTAAGCAGTCTATTCAAATCACTTATTCCAGTGCTTCCCTTTGCTGGTCTTGCTGGTTCAACAGTAATTATGAATTTCTCTTACACACAAATTCTAATCTTATGCATTTGTTTTTCCACCTGTCTGCTCAGTTTTCTTCAAATTCTTTTCCTCCTTCTTGGAGCCAATCACATAATGATACTTCAGTCAAAAGGCAAGATAAGTTGCTTAACAGAACTAAAGGCAATGGTCTTCATATTTTCATAAAATCCTTTATTTCAAATGACTAACTAGATAAAGTGAAGTTGAGTAATTCCTAGTTCATCACAGACACCTCTAAGTGCCAGTACCACTACAAAAATGGTTTAAAATTAAGAGATATTTAAGTAAAGAGAATCTGGCATCAAAGCTAACATTCAGGATTTTTACTTTCTTTCAACTCAGTGTCCTCAGTAGCAGAATACTTGTTAAACGTAACACAGGATGGTACAAAACTTAATTTAAGGGAAGATAGCTTGGTGTGGTAAGTGAAATAAGCATTTAATTCTTGTTGAAATTAAAGTAAATTTCATGCTATTAACAATATGACTTTCTGGATACTGAATTACTTAGAAGGATCAGTAACAGCATATACACCATTTTGGTCAAGTTGCCAAATATAAGACAATTGTAAGTTAGGAAAACTTGGTACATTTCTAAGAAAACAAAACAACAAAAAAAAACAAACCAAACCAACCAAAAAAAACCCTCAAAAAACAAAATAAACCCCCCACAAATTCCCCCCAAGACCCCCCCAAACAAACCAAACCATCAAAAAAAGAAGAAAGTAAAATAGTGGCTTATATATTTCTCATTCTATTAAGCTTCCAGGCTCCTTGTGATCAAAAATGCCATCAGGTTCCTGCTGCATGATTTACGTGAGGTGTATTGGTAAGACTTTCCTTAGAAACATGCTGAGGGCATCTATTCTGAGATCATGTTTTCACACTTAATTTCTTCTCTGCATTTTAATACAGGAGTGTGGTTATGGAAAATGTTTGTTCTTCTGCCACAACAGACATTTTAATTATTCTGCCAGGTTGCCAGCATAAATTACACATTACCAAACTGAAAAGAAAACAAAGCACGAGTGAAGAAAAGACATCATACCTTATGCGCCAGGTGAAAGAGCAGGCGGTTCTGCAGACCACTCTTAGGTGCTGAAAGGAAAATTGAGTAAGTGTTGCTGTAAAGAACAACTAGGGCTATCTGTTTTTAACTCTCTGTCTCAATAGGCAAGAAAGCACCCGTATTCTTTCATTAACTAGTCTTTCAATGAAAGCCTTTGCAGGTCATGCTTCAGGGCAGGTTCTACCAATTTCAGAGTGATTTAAAGGTCTTCCTTCCTTTTTTCCTGATCATTTCTTTTGAAATCCCTGTTGAAAACAATTTTTCATGGGCCTCTGTCTTCCATGAACCTTAAAACTTTTAGGAATTGCACTATCATTTCTGTGCAGGGACTTCTAGATAATTCTCTGGGGGCTTTTTTTTGTGACACACAAACAGCACTTTTTCAAAATAAAAAGCAGCAACAGATAAACTCATGATCAAGGCTCCTTCTATGATATGTCACATTTGAAGTAAGTTGTGATTCGTAATTCCAGGAATCTTGTCAACTTCCAGTGTATTGAAAAACACAGTGCAGCTACCATTTTGTTATGTGTGCACATTATATTATACTTGGATGGCAAGTTGAATATGAGTCAGCAGTGCCCTGGCAGCCAGCAGGGCCACCGGTGTCCTGGGGGGCATCAGGCACAGCATTGCCAGACAGTCAAGGGAGGGGATTGTCCCGCTCTGCTCTGCACTGGGGTGGCCTCACCTTGAATACTGTGTGTAGTTTGGGGTGCCACAATATAGGAAAGATATTAAGTTCACAGAGAGTGTCCAAAGGAGGGCAACAAGGATGGTGAAGGGTCTTGAGGAGAAGGCATACGAGGAGCAGCTGAGGTCACTTGGTCTGGTCTGTCTGGAGAAGAGGAGACTGAGGGGAGACCTCATTGCAGTTACAACTTCCTTGGGAGGGGAAGAGGAAGGGCAGGCACTGATCTCTTCTCTGTGGTGACAAGTGACAGGATGCAAGGGAATGGCCTGAAGTTGTGCCAGGGGAGGTTTAGGTTGGATATTAGAAAGAGGTGGCTGGGTGCTGGAACAGGCTCCACAGGGAAGCAGTCACAGGACCAAGCCTGATAGAGTTCAAGGACCATTTCGATGACACTCTCAGGCACATGGTGTGACTCTTGGGGATGGTCCTGTGAAGAGCTAGGGGTTGGACTCAATGGTCCTTGTGGGTCCCTTCCATCTTGGCATATTCTGTGATTCTAATATTTCTCCTGTCCTAGGGAACAAAAGGCATACAAAAGAATCCTACAGTCAGAGCAGGTAAGACTCAAACTAAGATATGGTGAGAGACTTAAGGGAGATATCGCCTTTCTGGAGACAGTAAAGTTCATGAAATTTCTCAGTCTAGCAGGATTAAGAATTGCATTAAACTCACTCCATATGACAGAAATTGTTCACTGCAGAGCCTTAAGTTGCTAGAGCCTTTTGCCTCACCAAGAGCAACAAATGTCCTTGTCCAACAGAGATATTAATTTCTTTTGCAAGCAATCCCCCAAAAAGCCTTCCCTTGTTTCCTGTATTTTTGTTAGTGTACTCGGTTAGTGAGGACTCTCACCCCTGCTCAGACCAACCAGCTGGCAACGCTTTCCACAGAAAGGGTGTACATGGAATCTTTGCAAAAAGCAGAATTACTTACTGTGTTCATAAGGCCACAAAAGTGCAAAGTTAGCAAAGCAATGGCCTGTAACACAAGGCTATAATTCTTCTGACAACCAAAACCATGAAAGTGGGCTCAAACCACCAAACCCTCTTCCATACCACTCCCCTGAAGATGGATTTTTTTGTAAAGCAATTTAGGGAGAGACTTCCAGACTTCTCACTCTTTTCTCACATAGTAAGTAAACTTTGTAATACAGTGAACAATGCCAAAACCCAGACCATTCTGGTCAGATTGGAAGTACAAGGCTGCCCACCTACTTTAAAAGGTAAAGCAATTATTTCTCCCCTTCCCTCCTTCCCATGGAGGAAACCATATTCCTAGGAAAAAAGAGGACAGTGAATTGTATCTTTAGACAGCAGCTGGAAGTCCCCAAATACGAAGTGGGTATGAGAGCATTCTCACAAAACCACATCTTGTAAGATACGTCTAACAGAGCATCAAGTTATTAAGAAGCTAAATGGCCTTCAGTCTAGGATATACGTGGGAATTCTCATTAGCTTAATTATTAAAGCACAGAAAATTTTTCTGATCTACAATCAACAATGTATAGGCAGCAATGGCAGTATAATTGACATGATAGTATGGATATTTCATCCACTATTTTAGAAAGTGAGAATACCTTAATTTAAATGCATATTCTTCAGGCCACGTGCCCCACCATTAACTGATACCTTTTAATATCAAAATTTAGAAGGGTTGCACATGGACCCCACATGTGCTTTTGTGTGAAACTTCAACCACAACCACACTTCACAATTCAAAACATTTGATTATCAAAGACTCCAAAAATACAAGCGTGACAGATGGTGGGATTTACACTGAAAATTATTGTATAATCACAGTAGTATGGATAAAGACACCAATGTTCCTCTTTTGAGTAGGTCTTCCCTCTTTTTTTTCTTTTTTCCCCATTTTATGTGGCTTGTAGCATTAATTTCACTGTGAAAATGGTCACTTGCAAGCAATACTCCCTCAGGAACCTAAACCACAGAATTCTTGTTTCACTGGTCAACCAGGGATTGCAAGTTGCCTTTGTAAACCTGGCATCTGATCTGACATCAGAATTATTATTTCTTGGCAAAAGCTGGAAGATTAGCCCATGTTACTTATACCTAAAAACTGGCAAAAGATGAAACCTGAGTTTTGATGGTGTGCATGAATATATGGAGGGAGGAAAAAATGCCCCACTTCATAAGATACCATATGTATTACCTGATATTCTTTAAAATAAGACACTTAAAACCACACACAAACATAGCCCCATCGATATAGTAAACATAAATATAGAAACATTCAATATCAGCAGTTTCTTTTCTCTCTGTATGAAATGCATTTTTTGAGGAAGACAAGGACACATATGAACAAGGCCAGATTAGTTTTCAGAAAGAATCTGGTTATGAATATTGGGTAAAGATGTTGTCAATCACTGAAGCAGGAAGTGATATAACTGCCTCAACAGAGATAATGATTTTTAAGGGACATTAGGCTTGTTCTTTTATTCCTCTCTGCTGCTACAGAATTTTATTGTCACTGATCTATTAATGCTACAATGAAGCATAATCTTCTTTCTCTGTTCTACTTTTTCAAGACAATGACTGTACTTTTTTTTTTTTAAATCAGTAATAAGCAATCTAGGGATTACAACAAACATGATGACAATGCTGCACAGCAATAAACTGGACCCTGCTCCAGGTCTAGTACTGACCTTGTGCTGAAGCACAGAGGTAGTGAATACGATGTATCTCTTTCCATCTATGAAACACAATGATACTCCTACACTAGAATTTTTGTCATGATCAGTGCTGTCTTTCCAGGCACTAACATCATAGCTATGGATCTTAAAAATGGTATGTTTTTATGTACTGACACTGACAGGCACCTTGTGAAATATTTGTTAAAATATAATAAACATCTACGATAAGAACGAAGATGGTTATCTTCACTAACAAGGTTAAGCTCACTAGAAATGGCAGCTCAGACTCTTGGTGGGTTCCATATTGGTGTCTCAGGCAGTAAAAATGGAATAGAGTCATGGACAATCTGGCATTTGTGCCCTCTCACGAGAGTGCAAGGCAATGCTGGTCATGCATCCAGCATTAACAAATCTCATCCAGCAGACAATAATGTATACACTATAGCAGCACTTCACACCTCAAACACACCTTAAACACACATAGCAGGAGCTGGTAGGAATGGAGCAGGGCTGAGAAGGTTCTATCCTGACAGTAGAAAATATGACTAGAAGAAACCTTATCCTCCTGTCCCTGAGAAACAACACCCTGCTCACCTTAATACAGTAGGTGAATGGAGCCCTCTGTGCCTCAAAACCACAGTTTCTCTGGTGGAGGGAAAATGCAAGGGTATGGGGAAAATGTTCAACAAAACCCATGGTCCAGCAGTGAGGTTCACACTTACATGCACTTGAATAGCTCAACTGTTCAGAATTTTCTTGAATGAAGTTTACAGAGGACTTTCACTGAAATTTTCCCATTCCCACAACACTTAAAAGGCAGTTAAGCTACATTCAGTTACTTGCAATCTATACATATATACACATTTCATTCCAGTCATGCCCAAGCACAGTAAGTTAAAGATCATCAAATTAATTATTTCTGGTCTGTAGCTTCCACTATACTTTAAAAAACAAAACAAGAAAATAAGGTTCGTAGCTTTTAAATATGTGATGTTTTCACTTGTGCACTTTGAAAGTTCCATATATGAAACTGCTAGTTTGAAACCACAGCTAAAATGCACTGAAAACAACTACTGTATTCAAGAAATACAGTACAAGCAGCAAGCAGATAATTTTGCATGTAGGTGAACATGCAATCCTAAGTAAAAGAAAACCCAATAACTTTTCCATGCCCGCCTGTATCTGCACATTTTCACTGGTGACAACTGACACCTGGCAAACATTACTACATGCATAAACAAAACTGCTTTGGAAAATGTCATTGTTCTTACTAACCTATCTCTGTTCTGCGTTTGTACAACATTGCTCCTTCCAGTATAGGCTGTAAAATGAGAAGTCCTCTGTTCAGTTCAACCACATTCAGATCTGACACATGCAGAGTTGTAAAGAAGCAAAGCAATCACAAAGTTTTTCCTATCAAAAATTAGAAGGGACGAAAAACCCCCCATCTTTAATGACTGATTCAACAATACAGCCCTGTCTGTACACGCATCTTTAATTGTAAAATTCCATTTATTCTGAAAAGAATGTTTTTCATAACAGACTTAACTGCAGTCCTACTTATGTGCACATTTTGTGGTTTAAAAGAACACTTTCAGTTTTCATGTCTTTCTTAATGCAGTGCAAGCCAACAGTTTCTGAGAGCACTATGTAGGCTTCTAACACTCAGATCAGTTCCCAGGATCACAGTCCCAGTGTGCCAGGCTGAGTTTCTGTTCTTTGGCCTTTTTGCAAGGCACAGGAACCTTGAATGCAACATAAGAGTACTAGCTTTTATAATTAAAAGAATAGTAACTTGTTATAATTCTTACTATTTATGAAAACAAGATGAATGCTTTCAGCCTCATTCTCTCAAGACTAGACGGGGTACTACACAGCATGGAAAACATATGTTCAGCCAATGTATGAGAGCACAGATGCAAAAGGAGTAAACAAAGCATCACTTGGCAGCTTCACTATGGGATGACTACAAAACAACAGTAGCTGATTGGGAAGTAACTCTACCTTCACCTCAGATCCAGGAACATTAGTAACTGTAATGTAAGCAGACAGCAGGGAAAAAGAAGCCAGAAATATCTAGTAGGAGTTGGAAGAAAGCCTAGGGGAGGTAAAATACAACAGTAATGAAAAACCTTCAAGGAGGGATTTTTCTTTATTGCCTTTTTGCTCTACTTTTTAGGTTGTTTGCAGTAATTCATTTTTATGTATGACTTTTGATAGACAGATTTATTCTTTCCTATTCCAACCACCCTGCCCTTGGACTTGTTAAACCTCATGAGATTCTCATGGGCCCACTTCTTGAACTTGTCCAGATTCCACTGGATGGCATCCCATCCTTCAGGTGTGTCATCTGCACTGCTCATCTTGGTGTCATCTGCAAAGCTGCTGAGGGTGCACCCGATCCCTGTGTCTGTGTCACTCATGAAGATACTAAATAACAACAGTTGCAGTATGGACCCCTGGGAGACACCACTGGTCACTGATGTCTACTGGGACTCTGAGCTATTGACCATTATCTTCTGCATGTGATCATCCAACCAAATCCTTATCCACCTAGCAGTCCACTCATCTTTTCCATCTTTCTCCAATTTAGAGAGAAGGGTGTTGTGGGGACTGTGTCAAAGGCTTTGCAGAAGTCCACATAAATGACATCTTTAGCCCTTCCCTTATCCACTGATGTACTCACTCCATCAGAGAAGGCCACTAGGTTGGTCAGGCAGAACCTGCCATTGGTGAAGCCATGCTGGTTTGTTCCAAATCACCTCCTTGTCCTCTTTGTACAATGAACTTTTAATTAAGTAATGACAAGCTAAGAGAACACTTCACAACTATTATAAATACAAAAGATCCACATGAGATTGTGGACTACAAATGCAATAATCACCTCATGGCTTTTAACAATAATTGCCTAATTTTTAAACATCCTGCATATTTTTCCTCACATGGGTAACAATAATTTTCTTAAATAACAGCAAGAGTACATGGCAAGAAGGAACTTGATTTGATTTCCAGATATTGACGTGTTTGTGTGGAATATCTATTACAGAACACTAGCTGACATTTATGTTCTGTTTCACACAGAGATTCCATTACTGTAGAAATTTAGAATTAAAAACAAAACTAAATTAGTTCTCCTTAATTTGCTTTAGCACTATGCTACTTTCAGAGGCTTAGCATAACTGCAGCAATAAGCAGCACACAGTACACAAGAATTCAGGCAAAATAATCCCAAAACAGTAATAGTAAGCAGTCTAACATTAACAGCACCTATGATTTTTTCAGTAGTATTCAAAGCAGTATTGGATAAATGGTGTTCTTCCAAATGGTGTTGTTTTAATATCGAAGAAAATATTTTGCTTTTTCAGGATCTTTGCAAAACCATGGAAGAGACCATAAGGTGATATGGCCTCAGTTGTCAAAAATATAGTACGAAAAGCTATAACTGATGCAATCCTAAAATGTTAAAGAAACCAAAAGCGGATCCGACTTAAAAATAAAATGGTTGAAACTCAATAGACTGAAGTGATGGGAGTGGAAAGGGGAATATACCATCCTTGGAAGCTTTCAGTGGACAAAGGACAAGTGTTACAAATCTTCAACTGTGACTCCTGACCACCAAGCTCAAGTAGCCAGAAATCATCAGTACTACAGTACTCATAAGAAAGGATTAGTGCCTCAGTATAAAAACTGGCATGCTGTCTTTCTTAAACAATTACATAAAATCAGGAACTGATAGAACTAACATGAGTACTCAGTTATTTTCTTTTCTCTCCCTCAGCTACACTCCCTATGCCTTGCACTCCTTTCTGGATATTCCAGCTTGCCTCCAGCACCCAAATATCATTAATTGCATCACCTACCCTACCACTCGCCATGCTACCATGAACTAATCTGAAGGGGCATGAAAAAAATAACCTTCCCTCACTTCCAGCTCACAGTTAATAAAGGTGCATGCCCAGCTGTGTAAATGTCATCTCTAGAATGGATTACCGTAATTCACATGATGTGAAGCTGATGACAATGACTCCAGGTGGTACAGGATGCAGCTGCTTGCTTCCTCCATGGTTTAGGTCACAGTGGCACGTCAAGCTCTATTGCCCATTTATTTTTAGATTTCACTTCAAGTCCTAGATTGCAATCTCCAAAGCTCACATTTTTTGTACATTGAAGATTAAATTATTTGTGAATACTAGAAACTTGCACACCTCTTCAACAATACAAATCGCAAAGCTCTGCACAAGATTTTTTTTTAGAGTTGGAAACAAAACATTTTCAGTTATGGGATTTTAAAAAGACACAAAACTAATGGTTTTTTAAAAATACTACAAAGCTGCCCTTTAGGAAGGTACTGCGTCACAGCAGAAGAAAGTGCACATTATTTTCTCCCTACTCATTTTTCAGCTCAAGTCAAGAAAACTAGTGAAAGAAAGAAGAAAATTCATACTTCAGTAAGGGTTTTATCCTAAAAAGGCAAGAGTCAGAAGTTGATCGAGATATCATTCCCATTAATTCTACTTAGAAAGCACTGAGATACTATTGTTATGGGAAACAACATAAATCCCTAAGATACGTAAAAAGTGATGGGCAACAAAATTAAACTACAAAAACATTTTTAGGCAGCAAAAATTGCTTTAGAATCTAGTTTCCATTCCTTCTCTTTAAATAATCCCATGCATGTTCAGATTAAAGTAGAACTGTAATAATGAGACTGCAGTGAACTTTACCTCTTGAAGAATGAGGTATCTAATATCTGACCTATGAAGCACAAAACCACCCACTAAGTCACTCAAACTATGTAAACACAGTTCTTGTCTGCATCAGGGAGAATGCTAAATTCCCTCGGATGCTTTTTTTTTGATAATTTAGCTAGTCTAACTTACTTCATCTGCACTGGTTCAGAGACACAGAATCAGTCAAAATAAAAGTAAATTTTTGTTGCTAGTCAGTGTATGCTGAGTTTTGTACTTAGAAATTAGTAAGAGGAATAATTTTCCAGATGCTTCTTTCAGTTCCAGCTGCTCCACATGCCCGAGGTGTTCTTAGGAAATAAACTGCATCATAACTCTCCTGTTACATTAAAGTTAAAAGCCCAACCCCAGAAAACTTTGCTCACGTGTACCCTTTATTTCTATAAAAATAAAGTATTGCATACTTTCTCTGGAAATCATTTTCAGTGTTCGAGTCAGCAAGTAGTCCTTTCCAGCAAAGACATACATCTCACCTTTCAAAGCTGCTTGTTCTGCTTGTGTGTACATCCCCAGAAAGAAATATGTACAGGCAAGGTTCACCCAAACATCTGGATTGCAAGTTGGTTGTTTGGTTAAGGCCTCATATTCCTGTAACAGAAGAGAGGATTGATTTTCAAAAAATGTGTAATAGCACATATTTGTATTAAATACAATTTTTTCTTCCATCATTTTACAATGTATCATTAAATTATTGAGATCAAACAACTTATTCTGAAGTTCATTGCAGTTCTTACAACAAAACTATTACAGCTTAACCTAAGATATGTCTTTTCTTTTATTTACAGCAACATAACAGACCAGTTAGTACACATATAAGGTTTACAAATGTATAGATGTGTGTATATACAGTGGGGGTGTATACTCAAAATTTTTTTACTGATGGGGTGCATGAGCAAAATTGTTTGGAGACTTCTGCATTAAAACACAAGCCTACAAGTCCATATTGGGTAAATTCAAGATTTCCTTACGGACAAATATGAGTAAATTATAGTAAATATTATTAAATTGTGCCTAACTTTACCATTTCCCATTTTAAGATTTACAGTCAACAGCTATAGAAAGCCACTAGATAGCATATTCTGGTATTTCTTACATATCCACATTCATTACACATATTTCACAGAATACTCTGAGTTGGAAGGGACCTGCAAGTCATCATCAAGTCTAACTCTTACGGGAATGGCCCATAGGGGGATTGAACACGCGAACTTGGTGTTAATTAGCACCATGCTCTGAGCAGCTGAGCTAATCTCAAGTACGTATCTGTTAATATTGCCACATAAACTCATTTGTTTCCTGTTACTTGTGAAACAGCAACAACTGAACAGATCAGTCTTTCAATCTACTCTTTTTAAACAAAAAAAATTTTGCAGCTACCAAACAGTGATATTCCTGAAGATAAACATTTTTGCTCACTGTAACAATACAGACTAAAAACAGAGGCTGGAAGATCTCTCAATGCCATTTTTTCTTTGTCACATTTCTGATAAGTTACTAGGAAGGACTATCCCAGTGAAACTGCCTGCTGCTGGTGCTCCTGCTCTCCATCCATCCACGTCCAATAGGCAGCATAACACAAAGCAGGCAGAGTCACACAAGGTTCTCACAAGACCCGCTGAAAGAATGTCATCCACAGACTCTCAATCAGCATCAGACTCTCATCACGACCAGCAACACAACCCCTTGCTGCCTCTGTACTTGTCCTCCAAAAATAGGAATTGGAATATCCCTCTGCCTAGAGAGAGTATAGCAGATTGAGACACTGAGGGTGGGAAACTTATTACCTCTGGGGAAAAAAGACACACATACACACACTCACATATATAATATATAAAAATATATAAATATATATATTTACACAGCTCTAGATGAAATAAGCCCAAAGAACAGTGAATCCCAAGAATAGAAATATTCTGACCACAACAAAGTTTATAGTTTGCAAGCAAAAAAAAATTTTTTTCTGTTGCTAAGTGAAAGTAAACTGTACTCCCAAACAGAGAAGATACTGGTAAGGAATGCCCTTAAAAGCCAGCTCAGTCTTGCTAGCACTTCAAGGACTAGCTGTCCAACAATATGTCAAATAGATAAGATAGATAGATAGATAGATAGATAGATAGATAGATAGATAGATAGATAGATAGAAAACTTTTAAAAAGAGGCCAATCTTTCCTACTGAGGCCACTTTAATCTTGACATAGACCTGTCATGGAGCTCTGAGAAATGGGCCACTGCTGTTTATTGCAACCATCTGGAATCTTTCAAAATCCATTCAGATTAAATGCACCCAAAGGTCTCTTTCAGCTAAGGCTCCAGGCAGATTAATTAGAAAAGACGAAGCACATAAACACAAATCACATTCTGGCCATTCAAAGCAAGTAATAAATAAAGACTGTTCAAGCTGTACCAATGTGGATCTATGGAAACACAGTAAATAAACATTAGGATTATTAGTGCTCCTAATCCTGTAGGTCTGGGCTATGTGCTCAGACTACTTGCTGTTGCCCCTTTCCTCACTGAAAGGCAGTCAACATCAGTCTCTCGAAGACTACCTCACAAGTGCTTTCCCCATTCTCTCCAAATTAACCAACAAAACCAACCAAACTAACTACTCTGAAGGTTTTCCTAACAGTCAACCTATGGCATATTTTGCCATCCAGGAACATAACAGCTTGCTATTTCACCCTCCTTCACCTCACACCCCTCTCATGAGACACATGCAATTTTCCTCAAAAGCAGGCTGCCACGATGATTCCCTACAACTATGGACACCTACTGACAATGCTGAGGTCAGCTCAGTACCCTTATTATTTGTCTGGATTCTCCAACCCTATAAACATAGATACTGAAAAGCCAATAAACAGGCCAACTTATATTGCTGCCCTACAAGTCATAACAGTGAAGACTAGAGAACTTCCAGACCTAAAAATCAATCTTCTAGTTTCTAGCTTCAGTTGTCAGCAACTTGAGTGTACCTGTCTTATCACACTTCCCACAGAATTAGTCAAGCCAGACCATATACTGCTTATGGAAGAACCACTACCCTAGAACAGTCCTATTCCTTCCAGGAGTTACTATTTCACTGAAATTACCCTAAGCAAACCCAGAGTTGCCAAGAGGTCCTGTCCAGTGAAGAGATGGAACAGTTCTTACTTCTCTGCTAGGAGGAAGGTGGCAGATTGGAGAGTCTGTCTGTCACTGGCTATATGTAGTTGGTGATACTTTGACAGAAACCATCCATTGAAGACTCTGGCCCAGGGATCACGCTTTGCTGTCGTGTGTGCAGCTGATGGGTCAAAATGGCATTAGCATGTCCAACAGCTGTATCATGCCAGCATCCTGTGTGCCTAAAGCCCAATCAGAGGGTGCAGACTGCAAGTGTGAAACTTGTTATTGAATCCAACCAAGCAGTGCATCTGCCCTTGCCAATTCATCGCTTAAATACGTCAAATATAGGTATAATATTGTATAGATACCATAATATGCTTCCTCTCTTAGGCCCCAGGTGCTTAAATTTATAAGATCAGGTAGCTCAGAAACAGAATCATTGGATTGATGCTCTGATTCTGGTCCTTGGGTGACACTGAAAAATTTTTCACGAAAGATTTAAGATTAGAGTCACAAGCAAGTCACAGCAAAAGGACAGGTAAGTTTTTCCCCATTAGATACAGTAGACGTGGAAGACTCCAGAGAACTAATTAGATGCAGCCATCCACAAGGAAAACTCTGATTGCTATATGATGCCAGGAAGCCACAAGCCACGCAGTGTTAGTAAAAATAAGTTTGTCAGTGAAGGAAGCTGGTCAATCCCCAGGGAAGGGCTGCACCATGACTACTGGAAGAGTCAAGCCCAGTGCAATACCATTTGTAAACTGGTGTACAGCAGCTGGGGTGATCCCATCAGACCAGTGTCATTAGCATAATCTTTGAGAAAGGCATCTACTACTAAGAGGGGGATAGTGTGACCCTAGTGAAGCTGAGGTTAGTGCTCTACTAGAAGCACACCTGACTGTTGTTTGTGTGCCTGTGGGAAGAGAATGTGAATTCTCTCACATGAATGTGGCAGCAATTTTGCTGTCATTCTCTCTTAAGATAGTCTTGGAGCTGGAGGTCCGTGTATTTTTCACTTTTTCCCCATTTCTCCCAGCGGTGGATGCTGAAGCTTCTCCAAAAGTTGCTATGCAACTAACACTACAAAAGTATCTTTATAAATAAAAGAATTGAACAGCGTAATTTCTGAAGACCCTCATCAAGCATACAGACTACAGACCATGAAATGTGAATATAGTGACACAGACTATGTGCTGTCACTTGCACGCATACATAGGAGAGTGAATCATTTAGATTGTGTGCAATGTCATTCTGGAGAATCCTGCAGAACCTTTGACCCATAGTATTTTATTCACAGAGCTCTTGGCACCTCCCAAAAATGCTCCAAGACCTCGAGGGTATAGATAATCATGGAATTTGTCCTTGAGAATACAGCAACAATGCCTTTGTAACATAGCAGAGGAGATACAGCATTATACTTCAACCTTGAGGCTGATAAATGAAAGGCACTTCAGTCTCCACAGTCAGTGGAGTGATTCTTGCAGGCTTAGAAATTACAACTACAGTGTTCTGTCCCTAAAGAAACTAGGTTGAGATGCACAGGCTCCTTTTTCACATGACGCCAGAAAAGTGACAAAGATATTAGGACTCATCGCTGTGCCAAAAATCCGTCAAACCTGAAAAATAGGCCCTGTGGTCTCTCGCTTAAAACACACACACAAACAAAGAATGCACAAACCATTCATACAAACCTTTCATTGTCCCTGCCTGGACAGAAAAACCGGAAAAATGGGAAAAAGACAGATATGTTGCAATTTTTAAACCCCTGAATCGACAGCATCACCTAGTGGTGAATCAAACATCACATGTGAAAACTAATTAAAAAATAACAATAAAAAAGCTGTCCTTTTTCTTTGAAGGAAACATATAAAATGTACTCTGGCTATAAAAGCACCAACTAGACATTTCAAAGAGCAGAATTTATTTCAAATTTATTTTCAATTTATTTCTTATTTCAAAGAAATTGCAAGCTATTTTAGCTATTTTTCATTTGTATATAGTTCTCTTTCAAAGAAAATCTTTCACTCCTTATGAAAGCCTAATGACTAGATATAAATTAAGTACAGCAACTGATTGTTACATTAATAATTTTTACATTCCACAAATCTAAACATGAATATTAATTTACCATTATGTCCTGTAGTACTATTCTACATTCTGTACTGTGTATACTGTCAATTTAATTCACTGAGCATTTCCAACATCTCAAATGGATGTTTCCACTCCAGTTTTTAAAGGGCAGAGTGCCTTGTGAACTTTCTTGGAAGCTTAAGAGTTTACACCTCATGTATTCATCTTGTGCATGTGACCATATATGTCTAGAATTAAATGGCTCATTTTATCTAAGAGAGAAAATATCATTGTTGTTCTAGAATCTATTTACTTTCTTATTTTCTTTTGTTAATACATTAAATTATCATCTGTTTTTAATATTTCTTCTAGAGAAAGCAAATTAAAATATTGCAAATTCAGTTATACCTCACAGTGACTTGTGATGGAGACGTCCCCCAGCTGACACTGACAGAGGCCAATAAGCCTTAAACAGTGCAATACAGCACTGTGTGGACCCAGCAATTCACACCTATAGAAATAGTGCAACAGAGACAAACAATATTCAGGCAGACCGAGTTGTTTTCAAATCTTCACTAGGTCATATGCAGCCTTGGGGATTTCACCATACCTCTCCCTGTTCTGGTGTGCACACCAATTCCAGCCCTTGGAGGTACAGAGCAAGGCAGACAACAAAAATTCGCTAAGATTTCTACAAAGAAATATGCTGGGACTGCTGAGAAGATAAAGGGATCCCAGGGACACTGGAAACAAATCAACTGGCAACAAATTGAGTTTCACAGGAGACAAAAATGGACACAAGAGAAAGAACTGCTTATGGACTCACACACTGAAAGAGACATGACAGAACTGTACGATGCAAATATTAAAATACATATTTGAAATGTATATTTGAAAAATTAACGTATTTTAGTGACTTAAAGCCCTTGGAGAATAAGAATGTCTTGTTGAATTGAATTACCTACTACCAGAAAACATAAAGAAGAGCAATAAAGTACATTACAGAATCAACTAGGTTGGAAAAGACCTCTAAGATCATCAGCCTGTGACTGAACACCATCTTGTCAACTAGACCATGGCTTTGAATGGCACATACAGTCTTTTCCTCCAGAGACAGTGACTCCACCACCTCCCTGGGCAACTCATTCCAATGCCCAATCACTTTTTCTGTGAAGAACTTATTCCTGATGTCCAACCTAAACCTCCCCTCTTGTCCTATTGCTAGTTACCTGGGAGAAGAGGCCTACCCCACCTGGCTTCACAACTCTTTTCAGGGAGTTGTGAATAGTGATAAGGTATCTTCTGAGCCACCTTTTCTCCAGATTAAAGAACCCCAGCTCCCACAGCCACTCCTCACAGGACTTGTGCTCCAGATCCTTCACCAGCCTCATTGCCCTTCTCTGGACACACTCCAGCACCTCAACACCCTTCCTAAATTGTGGGGCCCAGAGCTGGACACAGGACTCGAGGTGTGGACTCACCAGTGCCAAATACAGGGGAAGAATTACTTCCCTAGTCCTGCTGGCCACTATTCCTGACACAGGCCAGGATGCCATTGGCCTTCCTGGCCAGCTTGGACACACTGCTGGCTCATGTTCAGCCTGCTGTCAGTCAGTATTCCCAGGTCCCTTTCTGCCTGGCTGCTGTCCATCCACTTTGTCCCTAACCTGTAGTGCTGCATGGGGTTGTTGTGGCCAAAGTGCAGGACCTGGCACTTGGCCTTGTTGAACCTCATACCATTAAACGGCCAGGGGCATCAACCTCTAAAGAAAGAGTTTTATCATGCACATCACAGATAAGCTACACAGTGAAGACAAAATCAAAATTAAAGGTGAAAAATAAAAATGTGGAAAGCCAGCTGCAAAAAGGGAATGGAAGATTTTGGACAGGAACCATGACATGCAAAAGGGCAAATTAGGCTTCTGAGCCTAGTACTAAATAAGACAGTAGATACATTTACAAAGTTCTATCTCCATATGTAATTTTTTTTTTTCAATCCAAACTGCTGTCCACAGCATCTGCCTTATTACTGCACATTCGTATGTTAACTGGAAGGCAGGGCTGTTCCCTACCACAGACCATCTTCCTTCCATTGTCATTGCTTTATGTCAACATCCCAATTTTCAACCTTGGGGAGCAGCATTTCCCCACCTTACCTCCAGAGCTCTCTTGTAGTCACCCAAGTGAAATGCACAGTATCCGATCCAAAGGTTGGCATCCTCCTCCTGCTCACCCACTTGCTGTTTAAACTTTGTAGAGAATAAAGAATGTAAGAATTTTATCAGCTGCCACACAGCTTCTACAGCCCCACACATAACCAAAGCAATAGCAGGCTATCATATATCATGGATGGTTTGACAGCTGTGGATGCTACTTGGGTGCAGCAGCTTTCACGTTTCTAAGGGCAGCAACAGGCAGCTCTCTCAGGCCAAGCCTGGCTCGGCGAAGCGAGGGGCAGCAGCCGCCGCGGCAGGACCCAAAGGGTGAGGGAGGAGGCGAGGGGACACAAGGCAAGGGAAGGGTTTCCCTCGCCCCGCAGCCCTGCGGGCATCGGCCTGGCAACGACGGTACCGCTCGGAAAGCGTCACCTCCAGCAAGGCGATCGCACCGGTGAAGTCCCTCTGGGCCAGGAGTTCCTCCAGCTGCGGCATCTCCTTCCCCTTCTTTCTCCGCCTGTCTCCCGGCGGCGGGGTACCCCCCATGGCCGGCTTGGCCCGGGAGAGCATCTGGGCAAAGAGCAAAGCCGAGCCGGCTTAGAGCGGGCCCTCGCTCGGTGGCGCTCCCCGCCCTGCCGCCCCTCGCCACCGCCCTCCGGCCCCCGGTCCCCAGTGCCCCGTTCCCCGCCATCCCTCCG